>VZRI01006439.1:1602-38806 GCA_013397515.1 Upupa epops | reverse complement strand
AAGTAGCCACTGGTAAAGCTTTCTCCTTCCCCTGAAATACAACTTTCTGGCAAGGAACCTCTGTAGCTGAGTATGAAATTCATACTGCTGATTCTTCATCCCTGTGCTGTTGTTGAAAGTTAAATTGTTAGGGACAATTGGGGGTTACTTAACTGCAGTGTGCTGGAAGCCTTGAATAATGTATTTCACTTATGGAACAAGAAAACTTGGAGAAGAACTCCAAAGAAACCCTGGATGTTAAACATCAGAGTAAGGGGGATTATGGGGATTTAAAAATGAGTGTCACATACAGATGGCAACAGAACACCATCAGGTTAAATCTAAAATTAATAAGGCAGGACAAAGGGAAAAATACTTTGGGGAACAATTTTCCAAAGGCGCAGAAGTTAAGAATATACTTATTTGTCCAAGAAATGAGGAAGGCTGCCAGAGAGACTGCGGGGGCAATAGATGATTATGGTTTAACAGGAGCTCTCCCAGGGCAAAAATGCAGAAAAATTAAACCAATTCTTTTCAGTGAGTGTCACCACTGTGAAGACGTTGAAACCAGAGGGCTTTGTGTTACATGGATCAGCGTTTAAACAGCGCTTTCTCAAACACAGGTATCAAAAGAATATGATTTAGGACAAATAGTTGGAGTGCATGCAGACCGGTTATCCCGACCAGGTGCTATTTGCTTGGGCACCCTAAGGGAATGTGAATATGAAAAGAGACCATTTCAGCTAGCTGTGGCACTACTGATTAAATCAGTTGTGGTGTGAGATGAGAGTGAAAAGGCAAATGTGAATTAAACTTTTAAAAAGGATTGAAGTTGAATTGTGAATTCAGAAACAAAACAGTTGGTGGTTTGCAAACTCTTAGAAGCCAACCTGGAACGAATAGACACAAGGGTAGGTATGATATAATGAGGAAGAACCAACGCAGCTTTTGAGAGGGGATTAGTACCTTGCAACTCTGTTAGAGTTCTTTGATCATCACTGCAGAAGTGATGATCACTGTATAGAAGGAGTGATCTAGCTGACATGGCCAAAAAGCTTTTTGACAAGGACATTTGCTGAAGGCTGTTAAAGAAATTAACTTAAAGGATGGGGGAGAGGGTCCTCTGCATATTAATAACTATTTAAAGGGTAAGAAATGGAAAGTGAATAAATGTTCAGACTTCACAAGGGAGGAGGGTGACATCGGAATTACTGAGGCATCTGTGTGAAGCCCTTACTGTTAACTATCCTAGTGAATAATTGTACATTGTGTAATGAAGGTGTCTGTATTGCACTTTAAATAATCACAGGGCCTGCATGCACGTATAATATACATAGATTATGAGAGGGGACAGAGGAGACTGCCAAGCTGTTAAGGATTCGGAACAGGTCTTGTATGAGGAACAGCTGAGGAGTCTGGGGCTGTTTAGCCTGGAGAAAGTTGATTGAGAGGAGACCTTACAGCTCTCTACAACTACTTGAAAGGAGGCTGTAGAGATGAAGGGGTTGGTCTGTTCTCCCTAATGATAGGACAAGGAGAAATGGCCTTAAGCTGTGCCAGGAAAGGTTCAGGTTGGATGTCAGGAGGAATTTCTCTCCTGAAAACGTTGTCAGGCATCCGAACAGCTGCCCAGGCAGGGGGCTGAGTCCCCATCCCTGGAGGTGTTGAAGAGAAGGGTAGATGTTCTGTTGGGGGACCTGGTTTAGTGGTGCTTATAGGGCTGGGTAAAGGTTGGGCTTGATGATCGTGAAGGTCTCGTCCAGCCGAAACTGTTCTGTGATTCTATGTGCATACTCATATTTTAATATACAGGTGAGAACAGGACATGAAAGTTGTGTTATGTACCTACAAATGCAAAGCATAGCACACAGGAAAACCTATGGTAGCTGTATGCCTGCAGTGAAAGGATCTAAATCAGCATTAAATTACCGTGCAAGACAGACGCTGGAGTCACTGGGCATTGTTCTGCAAGCACATTTGCCCGCTGCTCAGCACTGTTCAGAAACAGCAGACAGAACATTAGGAACTGCTGGGGTTGGGGCAAGAACTGATGTTCACTGCCTTTTGTGTCACAGTGAATAATCATAGTTCATCTACATCCAGAGCACATTTGTTGAGGTCTGAGCATTACTCCCTGTGTTTTAGGGAGTGTAATATAACTATTTAAAAGCATTACAGCTGTGTCTCTCAATAGATAAATGCTCTATCTGTTTCATATCTAAGGTAGTGAGGAATGCTGGGGCATAAAGCAGCTCCTATACAAGGAAAGCTTAAACAGCCTGATGTGCTTTAGATAACAAGAGACAGGGTTTAGAGAGCAGAGATGGGGTCAGGCAGCGGGTTCCGTACATGCGTTGTCATTCTTTCTTGGAATTCATTGATATCTGTGGACTCCAAAAGTGCAGATGGGCTCAGGTAATGATTGCAGAATAGGTATGTGGAGACATGTCAGTCAGCAGCTGTGGCTGCTGCTCTTGGCTGTATGATAAAGTAAACTCCGTGGTCCCACAGCAGTGTAACTCCATTGACCAGCGCTGCTACAGTCCAGGGACAGATGTGATCTTGGCAGCAGGACACTCTCCTCAGTCTCCCACACATTTCCTGCTGCCCCTACACATTAGGTAGGTGCTGTGGAATCAGCAGGTTGGAGAAATGAGGACAAACATGAGGGTAAGGCAGCTGCCTCTACCAGTAAAAAGAGAAGGGTAATTCCCTTCTCAGAAGGACTTGGGGCCCAGTATGCTGACCTGACCCATCCCACAGAGAGGTCTGCTGCCTCTCTCGGGCCTGGATTAGGGACATTACAAGGAAAGTCCCTGACACAGTATAACCCTCTGATTGTTACCCAGTATTGGTCATACAGGCAGGGAACGATGAGGTTGATCAATCCGATCACTGGTACAATTGCTTCAAAGATTGAGAGCACAGACTGTGTTTTCCTCGATCCCTTCAGTGATAAGGAAGAACCCTGAAAGAACAAGAATGCTCACTAGTGACTCAAAGACTGTTGTCCTCAGTGGAATTTGGGATTTTTTAATCATGGGGATGTTTATGGAGCACAAGGTCTGTTGAGGTCAGATGGAGTTGGGCAATCTCAAAAGGGGAAAGGATTCTCCCTAAGAAGTGGGTGCCTGGGGAGGTGGTGGAATCACCGTTCCTATAGGGGTTCAAAAACGTGTAGCTGTGGTACTTGAAGAGATGGTTTAGTGAGCATGGTGGCTCTTGGGTTGAGAGTTGGACTTGATGACCTTGAGGCCTCTTCCAACCTGAATGATTTTATGACTGTGCCAATGGCTGGACAGAGTGGGCAGGACTGTGTGGCTGGGAAGCAGGGTGGTGTTCTAGTTTATATTGACTTAGTCTGCCTTACAGCTGCACCCTGACCATACAGCCAACACCTAGAAGATAGGCAATACGTGCTTCTCTACATTATATCTAACTGGTGGCATATGAGAGATGCATTTGGGAAGACACCACACACCTGCCTACAGGTGTGCATGCATTTTTAAAGTTAAGTGGGAATGCATGGAAGAGCTGCTTGTTGCAAACTATCCACTGTTTTCTTTTTAAAGCCAGGAAAATTCATTAACCCTCTGCATTTTCTAGTCTGCAAAACTAAATGAATAAAAGGGTTAATTGCAAAGTTGATACAGAAAGTGTCTTGGTATCACTTAATAATAGGATCTTAGAAATGCTGGTATCTCTGAGAGGAAATACCGTGACTTTGTGTGAAATGTAGTGGTTTAGCATCACCTTTAGCTCTATCTGTGTCAGCAACAAAGAATTAGTAGCCCACCCTTTGGAATATCATCATTTTTAATCACTATGTGGTGTTTCATGCAAAGGACATACTTTTTCAGTTACAGAGAGGCTTTAAACAGACTGAGGGAGGAAATGAGAGCTTGCACAGGCCACTAGATTTGTCTGAAATGACACCTCTTTCTGGTCTCTTGTTTCCATAAATACTGTGTTGACATCTTCATGGTTTCCAGAGGATCCAGGGCGCACAGAAATGTCAGCCCAATAAATTCCAGCATGCCATTTTGCTGTGATGAACGGCTCAGTGTCAGGTTTTTATAGTTCTCAATAAAGCCCGTAATTTAATTTGCCCGGTGCTTTAAATGAGTCTGAGGGCACCGTGACAAAAGAAAAGAGGAAGAAAGAAAAGAAACAGGACTTGAGTCTGTTCGTCCCTCCTGAACACTTGGAGTCGGCACGTGTTTAAGAGAGTTTCTTGAGAAAGGCGGGGTTATTTGCTGGAAATATTTAACTGGATTCTGGAAAACCTGAACGGATTCCTTTTTCTTGCTGGATTTTATGACAAACCCAAGTGACAGCTTCAACACAGGAATGAGTTTTTCCTGACTGCTGAATGTGGAGAGAGAAAGACACTAAGCTTGAATGTTGCTCACAGAAGTAGAGCCAGGTTATAGGATGCAGGATACAGCAGAAGCCAGGGTAACATCATCCTGTCATCATGCATGAGCAACCTCCAGGAAGAAGTTTTCTCTTTTTAGCCTGCTATCCCCAACTGTTTCCCAGGGGAGATGTGGACTCCAAGTTGACACCAAATGTCTGACTGACGACAGATGTATTTTCCTTAGGAAAATACGGCCAGAGCACTTGATGCATTATTTTTTTATACTTTTTTAATGCTGCTTTTTTAATGATTAAGTAACTGATTTTCAGTGTAACCTTCTGTAGAGTGGGGTAAGAGATGTGCGAGTTCAGTGTGAGGCATTTCAGTACAAGAAGGACATTGAGGTGCTGGAGTGGGTCCAAAGCAGAGAGATTAAGCTAGTGAAGAGCCTGGAGGACAGGTCTTATGAGGAGCAGCTAAGCGATCTGGGGTTGCTAGTCTGGAGAAAAGGAGGCTGAGGGGAGACCTTACTGCTCTTTACAACAGCCTGAAAGAGGGTGTAAAGAGGTGGGAGTCAGTCTCTTCTCCCAAGTCACTAGGACGAGGAAACAGCCTCAAGTTGTGCCAGGTGAGGGTTAGGTTGGATGCTAGGATAAAGCTTCACTGAAAGTGTGGTTAGGCATGAGAACAGGCTGCCCAGGGAAGTGGTGGAGTCACCATCTCTGGAGATGTTAGGAAAATTGTGTAGATGCAGCACTTGAAAACAGGGTTAAGTGGGCATGGTGGTGCTGGGTTGTTTGGACTCGATGGTCTTGGAAGTCTCTTCCAACCTTAATCATTCTATGATAAAAATCAGTGCATAAGAAGAAAGTATATGCAAACAACGAATACCAAATCATTGCGGAACTCACTATCAGTAATAGAAAATGCCATGTAGTACTCCTAGTAAACACTAAACTAACTTTGCATTGGGTGCTGACACAAGAAATAGATGGAAAAGGTTTCCCAGTGCCCTCTATCATCTCTGGAGAATGTCCAGCAATGAGTTACTGACAATTCTTAAGCATTTGTGTTGTATTTGTTGTGGAAGTATGTGTAAACTCAATTTGTGGTAAGGTTTTGAGAGCCTGTTTTGACCCATAGAGCACGCTCCAATGTGATTAAGAAGAGAAGTTCAATAGATTTCCGTGGCCTCTTGAGAGTTGAGAAGGAAAATGGGGTTTCCCCCCTTTTCCTAGTTTTGTATTCAGATTGAAAACTTCCCTGGCAAGCTAAGGACATGAGTGGGATTGCACCATCATGTTTACAAAGCCAACTTCCCTCTAGCTCCCTAACCTATTACCTACTTATCCCAAAAGGTTTACTGGATGCTTAAAGAAATTTGTGAAGGCACAGAGTGAGACCCAACACAGTCCAGGCCATGTTGTCCTCAGTTGGGGAGAAATTAGAGCTGATATTTTCCAACATCATGACTGTAAGAAAGGAAGCAGAACCATCCAGAGATGCTTGGAGATGTGCACATGGCATTTCTTAGTGGTGGTTCCTTTGGAAAGATACGTGAGTCATGACATGAAGAATGATGGCTAAAGCTGAGAAATATTGAAAGCTGGATTAATCCTCCCTTCCTTCCTGCAATGTCATGGAGATGATATTTCAGTAGCGTGCTGAAGAATCATAGGCTGTTGGTGAATCAAAAGGAGAACTTACACTGTGAAGCTATGGAGATTCAAAGGTGCTACAGGTGTGTTTTACAGGCCACTGAGATGACTATGTTAATGCAGCCATCAACATTGGGTTGTTATCAGTGGTGTTATTTATAAACCTACAAAATGTTCTATTTTGTGTCAGGTAGCTGCTGCTAAAGAGCAGTATAACTTTCAGAAAGATTATGCCCTGAAGGTACATTTAATAGTGCAGTGTGTGTGATTTCCTCTAGAAATAATAAAGGCAAGAACAAAATAAGGGTAAATAAAGCAGGTTGTGGTTGCTATGTAGAAATTGCTCTGCAGAACAAGAGCTCACACAATGCCAGCCCTTCCTCAAGCAAACCTGTGTTCTTGCAGGTGATCTCTCTCAGGGAGCAGAATGGTGAATAGTAACTGAGGGTGGTGAGGGTGACTCTTACTTGTGGTTTGCAGGATCAAGCCTCAGGCTTATTAGACTACAGTAAGCCGCAGCGTCTGAGATCTGTGCTGGGGATGACTGTCACATTGCTGTACACGGTGCTGCTGGGAGGATGGGTGGAGAGTATGAAATTCTTCCATTTAAGAAGCTTGTTTGACATCAGCGATTATCAGCTGCCTGCTGTCTGTGAAGTATTTCTTCTATTTCAGCAGCTGGAGTGGTTTTCCCAGCTTGCTGCAGTGCATTGATGAGATGGCTGTCTTGAGCCAGCTAGCATGAGGGTGCTGCAGGCTGAATGATAACTATGACATGCAGAAAAGGTCAATCCCAAAGGGCTCCTGAGAGCCTTGTTGATCTACTTATTTATTTATTCTCCCTTTCACTGCTTACTGGTGGGGGCCTTTTAATGGGTGCATCACCAACAATCACTCTAGGTCGAGCTGCATTACTCCTGGTGCTAAAGATCAGTGAATTAAATTGTGGGAGTTTACAGCTCGTTTAGCTGTGTTGCTGCTGTTGTTCCTATTGCCTGTGTTTAGATTCACCCCAGCCCATTGCAGGGTAACGAGGAAGGTTCCCTTTGATAGCATTTAGGCTGAACAATATGATGACAGGACTGCAACATGCATGTTCTCTTCTGTCTTTTCCCCATGTGACAGCTGTTGGTGTGAACCTCACACATCTCTCTATCCTTATGTCTCTGCAGCTTTGACTGCGTTATGTAACTGCTTTATTATCTTTTTTCCAAATAATTCTGACATTAAGCAGTAAAAAAAGCTTTTTTATATATATAATTTTTATCTTGACATTAGAAAACAGATCTTTGCAGAAACAAGAACCTTTGCTTCTTCATTTAAAACACTGCGGGGTTTTTCTCTATTGAAATTTGTAATCTGATGGCTTAGGGCTGACTCATGATTTTCATATGCTTGGGGCTGCTGAGAGAGACTATCTGTCAGGGCAGGGAAACACATAATCAGGTTTGTGATGTGTGCAGGAAAAGTCTGTAACGTTTAAGATCCTTTAGCATAATGCTCCAGAAGTCCAAGGAGGCTACACTAAGCGCATTACCTTGGAACAAATTATCTGATATCTAATTGAATTTCCTCCCATGGCTTCAGTCGGTCTGGACTGAAGACTACCTGTAGTGTGTTATCACTTGATAACCGTTACAGCTGGTAATTAATTCTCAGGCATGAAGAAGCTAAAAGCATGTGTGCGGAGGCATATTACAGACAACAATGCTTGATTTTTCTGTTGCCGTTTTGAATGTGACCAAACAGTCATGTAAACTCTTAGTCTTCAAGTCAGAGAACACTTCTAACCTGTCAGAGAAGTTCTGAAGAAATCTAGGTAATGGTGACCTACTGTTAGGGGAGAAAATCAGATTGAAATATGTTTGTGTGGTGTAAACCTTTTCCTTCTCTTGGTCCTGCTTTACATTACATTGCCACTCTGATGTTTTCTGACTCACTGAGATCTCTCCTTGATGCCATCCTCTGCCTTCCTGCTCTAAATCCTCTTTACCTACCTAGTGAAATTCAGATGAGTACTCACTTCCAGTTCAGTGAGAACTAGGACTGTGTCCAAGTCAGGTAGAAATGGAAAGGTTGGAGATACTGTCCTTCACGTCCTTCCCCACCCCAACAAAACCCCTCAGTGCCTGAGAGACTGAAACACAACCTGACCCCCGCCCTGCTGCCACTGGAGCAAGGTGTGAAGCACCATGGCTACACAGTTCTTTAACACCTCCAGGCATGGGGATGCCCTTCTCAGCTTCTGGGAGCATGGTGACCATCAGCTTGCACCAAGTATTGGAAATTTCCTCTGTTTTCAGAACCAGTGGAGTTAAAAGTGTGATTACCATGACGAGCAGTAACAATACTTGCACTGTAAGGCAGCTGGAGGTGAAGTTTAACTAAGCTTTGTCCAAGCCAGTGCACTTTCACACTCAAGCTTGTCTGTCATCTACAGCTGCCTTCCAGACCTCAGGAGCATCTGCAACTCACTTACCTCTGCTGGATCTCCATTGCATGTTTGTTGTGGGGGTTTTTTGTCTTGAAATATAATTAGATGAAACACAGGTAAAATAACTTAAACAATGGTCCTGAGCAGCTGTTAGACACAAAGTTCATGTTGGGTAGGACCAGCTGTGTAAGATGATGGCTCTTCATTAAAAGGGAAGTCGTTATCTTCCTACTAAATCAAAATTCAGTGTTATTCCTTGCAAAACATCATTTCCTTCACATGTTTCTTCGTTCTTAAGGCTGACATATCCATACACAATGACAGCTGACGATAGGATCAAGAAAGATGAGTAAAGACAGCCTAACATCTGAATAAAGCCATGTCAGGGAGCCTGACCACTGTGTGCTGATACTGCACCATCCTTCTTGTTACCTATTGCACTATGAAATGTCATTTTTATTGCATTTCTGATACATAGAACCAGAAAGGACAAGCTGGGTATCATTTAGTGCATCTTAGTAACTGCTTTTCATGGGGGTTCAGCTGAAACACGCTCATCCTGCCAGCAGGGAAGCAGTCCTTATTCCTGCGTGGGGGAAATCACAGTTTCACTGTGCTGCCTTCCAGAAATAGATGGGAAATTCATCAAGGTTTTCTGTACATTCTCTCCTTTTCTCCTACATACAAACCCATGCAGTCTTCCGAGGATAGCAAACGATGCCAGAATGAACAGGGTGATGTAATGTTCTGTAATGCTCATGTGAGGTAGGACTGACCCTACTTCTCCTTACAGCAGTATGTGGTCTGCTTGTTACGTGTTAGACCTGTGAGCCTGCCCCAGTCACGATCAAATACAGATGGCCAAACACCACGCCGTGCATAGGGTATTCAATAACTCTCCCCATTTCGAAGGATATTGAGGTGTCTGCTGTGTTTCATAGATCCATAGAATGGTTCAGGTTGGAAGGGACCTTAAAGATCATCTAGTTCCAACACCCCTGCCATGAGCAGCGACACCCCTCACTGGACCAGGTTGCTCAAAGCCCCAGCCAATCTGGCCTTGAAAACTTCCAGGCATGGGGCAGCCACAGCCTCCCTGGGCAACCTGATCCAGTATCCCAGCACCCTCATTGTGAAGAACTTTCTCCTGACTTCCAGTCTAATCCTCCCCTCTTCCAGCTTGAAACCACCCCCTCTGCTCTGACCACTCCAAGCCCTTGGAAACAGCCCCTCCCCAGCTTTCCTGGAGCCCCGTTCAGGGACTGCAAGGCTGCTCTAAGATCTCCCCAAAGTCTCCTCTTCTCCAGGCTGAACAGCCCCAACTCTCTCAGCCTGTCCCTGTAGGAGAGGTGCTCCAGCCCTCCACTTGTCCTCATGACCCTCCTCTGGACACTTTCAGGTTCTTACTCAGTAAGTACCATCTGAAGTAGTGAGTCTGAACACCGAGTTTGTACTGTAGGTAAAGTGAGGTTATGAACAAGCAAGCCTTAGTTTTCATGTGTTCCTAAATTAATGGGCTTCATTAAGGTGATGCAGTGAAGGTGGAGAGCCTGCTTTTCCAGAAACCTCAATGCAAGTGGGAGCATCACATAGGGAGCTATCACTGCACTTGGAGCAAAAGGCAGTTTGATAGAGTTTCAGGGATGTCTGAGCTTAATGTCAGACTGGTCACTTATCTGAGAGGACAAGGTTTCTCCTCCCTAATTGTTATCACGGGCAGACAAACTAGAACTCCACAGCTTATTATTGGGGTAGTAAGGGAGACAGGTAGAACCCATGGCAAGATGAGAATCTTATGTACTGTTGTGATGTGAACAGGGTCTGAAGCTTGAAGAAGAAAGGTGCCCAGGACATGACTCCTAATACTGTACTGCACCATAGTGTTTGCGTTGCTTTTTAAAATGCATTTGTGCATGGTTTAAAGGTATCATTAGAAGATGTGACATTTGTGTAGATTCAACTCTAAATCATGTTGTCATGTATTATTTGAATTACCGTAACAGCAGATGTTTTCTGTGCTGTGGTGGTAGTGCAGATTTTATGTCCCTAACACTTACCAAGGCAGGGTAAATATTTGTACAGCTATAATGTTGATCATATGCAGCTGAGCAACCCAAAGACTGAATTTATTCTTCATTCTCCATGCACACTGTATTCATAATAGTTCACAGCTAAATTAGAGGTCCAAACAGCAGCTGTATGAAGTGCTGGGTTATGGATTACTTCAGAAGCAATTTATGAAAGACAGCTGATTTGTTCAATCACTGATGACAAGCACAGGCTTATCAACCGAGTTCTAAAATAAATGTGTGGCTAAGGTGCATTCTGAAAGAGCCATCTCCTCCTGTAATTATGTGGTTTCAGTTTCTGTTTGCAGCTTGGCATTTTGGCTTTGTTAAGTTTGCCCATGGGCCTTTGTTGCCACCATTCACCAGTGGTTTTCAGGCAATAGCAGTGATAAATTCCTGAGAACGAGACCGTTTGTAGGTTGCTTATTACGGGTAGGAACTTGCTTTACTTTAAAATGCTTCTCTCATCAGTTGATCCAGTTGATCACATCACAGAATTACTGAGGCTGGAAAAGCCCTCTGAGCTCATCCAGCCCAGCCCAGGACCTGACAACACCACATCAGCCAGACCAGGGCACTAAGGGCCACAGCCAGGCTGTCCTTAAACACCTCCGGGGATGGGGACTCCACCACTGCCCTGGGCAGTCCAGTCCAGGCTCTGATCACCTTTTCCGTGAGAAAATGATTTCTAATATCCAACCTAACCCTCCCCTGGTGCAGCTTCAGGCTCTGCTTTCTCATCCTGTCACTAGTTGCCTGGGAGAAGAACCAACCCTCACCTGACTACAACTTCCCTTCAGGTCTTGGATTGGAATACTGTTGAGAGGAGCACCTTTACTTTTAGCTTCTTGAGTGGGCACTGATACTTATTGGTTAGAATTCCAACTCAGGGAATTTGTTGCTACAACAGCATCCTATTCAAACACCTCTACAACAGGATATTTCACAATGGGTAGTAACAGATACGTGTTTCAAGTGTTCATATGTTCTATGTGACTGGGCTGGAGAGACTCTAGGAAAACAGTTACTGCCCATGGTAGGGTAGTTGAGGAGCATCCACCAATATGGAGAAAGCATTTTTCTAGCAAAAATCCTGCTCTGGTATCTTTTCTTCTTTCAAGCTGAAGACTTCACTGTGCAGGCAAGAACAGATGTTCTTGATGCGTAAGTTTGACAGTCAATATCACATGACTGCAGATCACTTCCACACCAATCCATCTGGTGAGATAAAAATTTGTGATTCTGGTGGTGCACAGCCTCAGGATAAGTGACTTCAGGAAATCACAAGCTTCATTTTGAGCCAAACTCAATTCAGAGGTTGTATCAGACAAGAAAGACATCAGGAAGAAGAGGATCTTGTGCTTAACTTTCTTGTGCTTACCCACTACTAAAAACTACTCATCAGTGAGAGGTTTTTCGTCGTAAAGAGTGATGTGACTACTGTCCAGTCCTGGTAGCAAGAAGAGACTGAGAGAAATGTGTAAAGTAGAGAGCTCCACGCTAAGTGACCTAGTGGATAGTACTGACAGTGACAGCAGAAGTTGCCTTAAGAATGCTGGCAATACCCAGGGAAGGAGCCTGAGCCTTCGCTTACAGGTTGAACAAAGGTTCCCTGGCGTGTCCATTGTTCCTTCTGGAACTGAGGGGCCCAGAACTGCACACAGTACTCCAGATGTGGTCTCACCAGGGCAGAGTAGTTTCATTCTGTTCTGTTTTTCTGTTTTGTTTGTCGGAAAGTCTGTGAAAATATTCTATCCTTGTGATCTCAGAAATCAGTTGTAACTACTACAGATAGATGGTTTGTACTCTGGGAATTGTAAGCATTGTGTTTCTTCAGATTACAGATGGAAGAGGTAGACTTTAATCCATGGTCAGCAAGTGGGGGGATATCTGCTGATTTAACTTCTCCTATTGATCAGACATTGTAGTGTTGTTTATTCTAGTTAACCTGAGATGTTCAAAAGGCAGATGTCTAGTCTGGATTATCCTAACAGTCAGTGGATGCAATCAAAAGTGAGAACTCCAGTACATTACCTGTCTTAAACCCTGGGCTTGGTCTCTGCAAGGCTCTATGTCTTTACACTAAAACCTAAAACTATTAAAATGAGGTAAAATTAGGTAAAATAATGTTATCACTGGGCTTTGATCCTGTTCTGATCTGAGAGGTCTTGAAGATTTAGAATTGTGTGCCTTAATTTGTTAACACATGCAAATCAGTGTTTCCATGTGCTAGAAATAAACTAGAACCTATTGATAGTGAGAATTAACACACAGGATTCTTTCCATGTGTTTGTCAAGTACTTTGTGCCATTGTATTTGAATTACTCATCCAGTTTGAAAAAATGTTGAATGTTGTTTAATTGGTCAATTAAATATGTTCAAAATTCTTTCCTCATAAAGAGTAGCTGCTTCTTTTCCCAGATGTGTGGGTTGAAAAGGCCTCGACTGGTCCTATCGGTTGGTGCTTGCACTCTTCAGCCTACAAACCAGCTCTCTGGTAGAATGAAACAACTTAGTGGAAAAGAAAGGATTTTATTGAACCCACACCCAAGAAAAAGAAAGGAAACCCCCCAAACAAGTAAATAAACAAACAGAAACAGCATCACAATGCGATTGCAGCACCTCACCTCCCAGTCTTGAGGCGGTTTCAACCTACAACACCCCTTGACTGCCACTTTAGATTACTGAACCTGTACCAGGCAGATATTGGAACTTCCACATAGTGATCTGTGATTATTTTGGTTTTCCATGGCAATCTAATGATAGGCAGCACATTTATAATCTCAGAAGTAGGCTCCCTCCCTATATAGCAGTGTTTATTTTAAACCCACAGTTAAGTTAGGCTGAATGCATCCATTGCAAAATTTCTTAGCACGTCAGGAAGATGTTGTTTGCTCTAGCTGTACTGCAGATTTGACCCCAGACAACCACCTGTATCTCCTCAAGTACTTTTAGCGACATCTCCTCAAGCACATTGGGACAATGACATGTATTTTGTGAAGAGCACATGGACCTGCCATTAATTCCCCATCAATCTCACTTTGCAAATACAAACATAGCAGTTCGGTGACTGCTTTTCTTAGAGGAAACACCTCTATTAATAATGTTCGCATTTTCTTCTGTCTATAGAAGTTTGCATGAAGTAGTCTGTAAAACATGTTGTTAAAGGCAGATGGAACAATGAAACCTGCAAATCTGGCAGGCAAAATTTGCTTCCTCTGAAGCTATCCCTTTCTTTCGTGTTTTCACATAAATCTGTGAAGAATATTCTGCTGTGAGATACCACGTGTGTTTAACGTCTAGGTAGCGACTGGATAACAATTGCAGGAGGGCAGCCAGCCAACTCAAAAGGCAAGTGCTTAGTCGAACTGGATATCCAAAAGCAGGGATGCAAATATTTTGGTTTAAAGTTTACATTATCCACGTATAATCCTTGGCACCAAAAGCTTTTGTTTAAGTCACTTGCCTTGCTCTGCAGTCGTGAATCAGCCAGTGGTGGGTATACGTGTGAGTGATTCCAGCCACAAATGGCTGAAATTCGATGTTGGCTGATGCAAAATGCGTAGCTGGTACAGTTATTTGGCGTCTAGCTGCACATCTTGGGCTGACACCACTACTCCATTTAAAGCCTAATTCCTCAGGAGTGACATCTCACGCACAGGGATTGTGAGTCATTATATAATCGTTTGGTAACACAGCGCACCCCTTGCCTCTGGAAGTGCTGTTCAGCATGGTGCATACTCAATTAATCAACCTTAAAATAATACTTTCTAGACTCCTGAATTTTTCTTCCCCTCCTACGTTTGTAGGAAAGGTTTATTGAACTATACTATGAATTTAAAGGTAGAAACGAGCCTGGGCCATGAAACTGGGATTCAGATACGAACTTTGCCAAAGAGCTGAGCAACTTGATCTGCCCCCATTCGGTACTTCATGGCTGATTTGAACTGCAGAAGTCAGAAGGAAAAGTACCAAATGCAGCTCCCTGATGACTCCTTATGCAGAAGAAAACCTGTTAGAACATGGAAGTGACTGGTGGTTTGGGGATCCTCATTTGTTTTGGTGGCCTTTTGGGGCTCTGAACTTCAGTGTGCATGGCAGTGCAGTTGGGGCATCCCTGACTGCCTCATCACTGCTTCCGGATAAGGTAGTGCTTGTCCCTAAAGGAGGAGAGCATTTAGCTCCCACACCTGGTCCGCTCATAACAAATACAGCCTAAATAATTTAAAGCAGAGATTTACACATTATTTTTATTGGATAGCACGGTAGTGGGGTAGCAAGTATCACAAAAAGCAGTATGAGGGCACATCTGGCTCAGTGTCGGTTTCTGCATTGCTCACAATAGCTCATGCACTATTAATGACGTGTATTTCAGCTGATAACTCCTAACAGCTTCCACTTCACCACTGAAAACTCCTGCAAGCTCGGCCTCCTACCCATGACTATGTAATTAATGTCCTACAGATGTAGCACGGTACTGAGGGCTGAGTCAAAATTCCTTCACATTTGGGGCGTTCACTTGGTACTGTTAAAGATGATAACACATAGAAATATAATACTGACTTTTTGTACTGAACTAGCAGCAAATTTGATTTGAGAATGCATTGTTGTTTAAAATTATGATTCTATAAATATATTTCAAATGAATATGCACTTCAAATACACTGTTTTTAATTGTATTGATCATCCTAAGATTGTGCAGTAAATAGCAGTGATTTCAGCAGAGCTTTGCTGATTTATCTCAAGAAAAGGCTTTGACCATCGGTTGAAAGGGTGTAAAAACACCTACGTCCTGGTGTCTTCACACAAGCAATTAGTGATAGAACAGGAGGGAATGGGTTCAAGTTACAACAGGGTAGGTTTGGACTAGATATTGGGAAGAATTTTTTCACAGAAAGGGTGGTCAGGCACTGGAATGGGCTGCCCAGGGAGGGGGTTCAGTCGGCATCCCTGGCTGTGTTTGAAGAGCATCTGGATGAGGTGTTGAGGGGTATGGTTTCAAGGTGAACTTGTAAGGTAGAGTAGATGGTTGGACTAGATGATCCCAGGGGTCTTTTCCAACCAGTGATTCTGTGATTTCATGGTTCTGGTCTGCTTCCTTGTCAAAATATGGGTATTGACCCTGGACTCTATCCTAGTGACAATTATGCATATGACAGAGCTTCTCCAGCACGTTATCCCTCTCATCTGCAATACTTCACTGCAGTTCATAGCCAACAGATTCTCCACCATGCTTTGCAAATTGATTTCAGCATTGAAATTCTCTAAGATATAGTTTGCTGTCCTGTGGGGTGACTTGTCCTCTCTCTCTCTACATGAGTCCATTTTAAATTGCATAAATGGTGCCTTCACCTTTCTTTGCCAGCCTCCTGTACATGAACTTCATGTGCAATTCCCCCGGTGTCTGTACACCCACAAGCTTTATCAGTACCACTTTCATACTGAATCACCAGTAACACTGTTACTCAGTATGAGGGTAAAACAAATAGTGGGAAAGCCAAACCAGGACACTACAGCTGAGTAGGTTCTTCGGTTATAACCTGACAACCGCTCCCCTCATTTCAGGTGTGTGATTTATGAAACAGAAGTGGCTGTTTGAACAACACAAGTTTCCCACATTAAAGTTGTAAGAGCTTCTCTTTGCAGCCAGTTAGTCACTCGTGGTGCATGGCTCTGAGGCAGCCCTTTGCCAGAGGATTGTACGGATAGTTCAAACGAGCAGTGGCTGGGTGTGAGGGGCAAATATCAGCCTCTGTGCAGGTAACTGGGTGCTTTGGAGCCCTTCTCATTGCCACTGCTTGGGATACTATGTGTGCAGTGTCAGTTACCAGGCACGTACAGCTGCAAACAGAGGCGTTGTTTATTATGCATTTCACAGACAATGCTGGGTAAGTAGGTTTTTGATACTGAATCAACTCTACTGTCAAATAACCCCAAGCATCTTGAGGACTGTTCTGGTAGAGGAGCACAGCAGGTTCTTGCATGGCTTATTTAGTGTCTAAAGCTCTGGGAAACTGCGTTTCAAGATGTGCCTGTCGTATAGATCTTTGAGTTTTGAGTTTTGTTTTGGGCCTGATTAACTCATATGTATATCCTGGGGTCAAAAGCAAACGTGTTTCACTGAATGAATGCTAGGGAAGAGGCATCCAATTCATAGAAAATCTGGCTTTGATTTATTATAAACTCCTCCCTCATTAATGACATGAGAAACCATCAGAGGGCTACTGCTGTGTGCTTCCCTTGTCAGGTTTTGCTGTGATAATGATAGGTGGTCACACTGTTGTGTTGAAAAGTGTCTGGCTGTTACATGAAATTACTAAACAGAACGCTTGGTGTAAGTTTATTTTATTGTGGAAAGAGCTGTCTTTGAAACATAATAGAAATAGCTCATTGTGTAGAAAAAGGAAGAACTTAGCAACCTGCAGTGTCTTACGCTTAATCCCTCTGTTTAAAGCTCCACACCGGTGACTGATGACATTTATGCTGCTCTGTTTCAACACATGCTGCCTTTCAGTGATGCTATCTGCCCATCAGGAATCAAAGCAAAACCAGATGGCTCAAGAACAGATGGCTTATGGTTTAAGAAACACGGGTCAGATGGAACCGTGCAGCATACCAAACGCACAGGAGTGCTCTTCTTAATTCGAGAGAGTTTGTGTTACTGGGTAATGATTTCTCTTTGCTTTGATACTGTCAGGCTGTGGAAGTTAACACGAATGAGAGCATGAAACCAGAAGGTGCTGTAAGAGGGAAAGTTCACCACGTTTCATGTTGAATTCCGTTAGTTTCTGGGAAAAAGCCAGCATGAAGTTTTTGCAAAGCCAGGCATCCAAGAGTTATTTCAGCGTTGTGCTTTGCTTTGAAATTGGAACCAGGCTCCTGGGATAAATCTGGTAACAACACTGGAGACAGTCACGCTGTGGCCAGGAAAGAACGGGGAGGGGGGGAACTAGCAACATCACAACAACCTGTTCCATGACCAGAAATGTGTCTCTGGCAACTACAGGAGACACTTTAGTGCCTGTTGGTGTCTAAACACACATCTGCTTGCAGCCATAGAACTGTGATACAGAGCATCAGCAGCCATTGCAGAACACTGTGGTTACTTGTTACAGTAATGACTCAGAACGAATTCTGTTTCAGGGGTCTAAAAGACATCTCTTGCAGAACAGAACAAACTCATTTTCTTACACAAATCTATAGCATAAAAAGTCTTCAGTTCATCACTACTCTTCAATATCTACCTACACCCCGGGGGAGAGAAAAGAATGCTATGATAGTGCCCACGTGAGTTTCAGGTGTTTCCACATCCATCAGATAAATAAATGTCAGGACTGCATTAGTACAAGCAGTAAGACTACTACACGTGACGTTCCTGCATACTGGCAGTAGAGGTAAAGTGCATTGATCTTGAAATGCATCTAAGGACAGAGTCCACATAGTATTTTTTTAATCAGTAAATCCCAGTTAAAATGCAAAGTCAGAAGTACTATCCCTGTAATACAGACACGCCTTCCCTTCAGGTTTTTATATATATTGATGAGATCCACCCCTGAGCTTTCTCCAGGCCAAACAGCACCACCTCTCTCAGCTCTTCTTCATGTGAGAGGCACTCCAGTCACTCAGTCATCTTCTTGGCTTTCCACTGGATTTGTTCCTGTATGTCCATGTCAGGCTGATGGTATTTCTTTAAAAGCAGGTGAAATATGCGTGATCATTTTAGTCATAGATAACATGTCTACGGGACTCTTGCAATAAACTAATCTGACCTTTTGGATGCACAGGCCACAGAGTTTGCCTTGTAAAGACAGTTGAATCGTTCCTTGTGTGGTAACTCTACACTGAAAGTGTATGTGTGGTGCAGGGTTACCTGAACTAGCCCTGAACAAATGAGTCTGGTTACCAGCTGCTGTGTAACTATGTTAGCTGAGAACTCCGTAAAGGCTAATGAGTTCCGCTGAGAAGCTGGCAGCATTATCTCCCATGAAGCACCCTGCTGCTCTGCTGTTATCTTACTCCTGGCTTCATAACTTGACTGTTGTGCTGATTTTCAGCAGCTGAAGGTCTGTTTCCAGCTGGAAGAGGGGAGGTTTAAACTGTAAGTCAGGAGGAAGTTCTTCATGATGAAGGTGCTGAGACCCTGAGCCAGGTTGCCCAGGGAGGTTGTGGTTGCCCCCCAGCTCCCTGGAAGTGTTCAAGGCCAGATTGGCTGGGGCCTTGAGCACCCTGGTCTAGTAGGGGATGTCCCTGCTCATGGCAGGGGGGTTGGAATGAGATGATCTTGAAGGTCCCTTCCAACCTGAACCATTCTAGGAATCTAGGAATCTATGAGTAAGGAAAATTCAAACTATTTCTCACTCTTGCACTGCACTTGTTCCAAGTTCTGCACAACTGTGTAAGCACACAGACATGGCCACTGCATAAATGTCCAGTGATGGTTTCCAAGGTGCAGCCAGTATGTCTGTACATAAGGCTGCAACATATGCTACCAAGCTTCTCTGGCTGAACATAGGCAGCATGAGCAGGGGTAATACTGCAGGTGCAGTGGCACAGGCCTTGTGCAAGCTTTGCAGTTACTGAGAAGAGGTACCCAGGGTTTCTGTGAAGTCCCTGCACTGGATGCAAGGACTGTGTCACTTTATCTTACTGCTGCTTAGCTGACAGTGAAGAGATGCAGGGCCAGGCAAAGGCTGCTCTTCATTGTGGGCACAAGTTAGTGGTGGCAGAATGCAGCCGGTGAGAGGTTCACCTTATCACAGGAGCCTTGTAAACTCCCTGTACCAGTGTGGCTGAAACAACCAGCACAGCTCAGTGGAAGAAGAGCTGGGCAGTAACCAGCTTCCTCTCTGTCCTCTTCCTCTCATCTGTTTGCCACTGCTTGCACAGCTTTCTCCTAGTGGAGCAAAAACATGGACTCAAGAAAGGCCTCTCATGGACTGGGTTGACTGGGAAGCTTTCTGTTCAAGTGGTCTGTGATGCTGTTGGTGCTACCCTTTAGGCTGGACTGGTGTTAACTCTCATGAAAATTGGAGAAGCTCTAGCTTCTAGTGCTGCTAGGAAGTATCTTGCTTAACCTTAAACCTGCTGCGTGCCCAGATCACACCTTCTCTTGCCTTTTGTGACGAGATCAGGCAGCATCATGCTCTGAAGCAGAAAGATCTGTGCCTTTTGCACAAGGAGATTCTTGTTTCATGCTTTGTACTGAAGGAAAATGAAATTCCTGGTGTTGGTTCCAGTAGTGGTTGTGAATGTAAGGAATGTTTGTAAGGCAGTTTAATAACTGATCTGATTTCAAGGAGCTATTAACAAGACAGCTCTTGAGCTTCAGAGTGGAGACACTGAGTAGACAGTGTTCGCAAATATATGGTGAAGTTAACACGTTGCAATGTGGTTGAAATTACAGCAGCTAAAAACAAAGTAGGCAGTAAAAATACAAACAGTCTGAAGCATTTTAGCAGGAGGACACAGATCACAGTCAGAGCAGCATTGATCAACACATGCCATGGGACTTTGGAGCTGCTTATCTAAACTGTCTCTTGCAATATTGCCCTTATAAAGGTTTATCTTTGCTGAGAGATTCAAGTTTGCCACTCTCTAACTCTTCTGGATGTTCCCTTAGATCGCTTTGAAAAAGCCCCGTATTTGTGGGCTGTGTTAGACACAGAGCTTGACTTGAAGACTTTTGAAATCAACTGCATTTTGTGGAGCTGGATGATAAGAGAAGCCTTAGTGGGGGACATGATTGTGACGTTCCAGTCCATCAAGGGTGGCTCCTAGGAGGCTGGGGACTCCCTTTTCACAAGGAGTTCTGTAGAAAGGACAAGGGGGAATGGTTACAGGCTGCTCCAGGAGAGATTCCTACTGGATCCAAGAGGAAAGTTGTTCACAATGAGAGCTGTTAGACAGTGGAAGGGGCTTCCAGGGGAAGTGGGGGATTGCTCAGCTGTAGACAGTGTTAAGGCTCAGCTTGATAGGGTTCTGGGCCAACTCATTTCAACTGTCTGCTGCTTTAAGAGGTTGGACTGGATGATCCCTGAGGTCCCTTCCAACCTGCAAAGCAGGGAACCTGTGTGAAAGTTTAGCAGCATGAAGATTAAAACGCTGAATGGTGACTCCACAGCTAAACCACTGGGCGCTGAGTTAAAGGCACAGCACCTTCTCTAGGAATTAAATTGCATAGATAATAATGGAATTAATGTTCTGGATGGCATTTTAACAATTGATTTTGTATTTTGAAGAGTTCCTAAACTGTCCTTCAGCTCAGGACAGCGTGAATTTTTTGGCTTGGCTCATCAGCTCTTTGTCAGCAGACTTTGTAAGTTCTTTTCTATTACTGCACACAAAATCTAATCAATTTACAATCTTTAAGAACAGACTTTGAACAGAGTTCGCTCTTAATTTCTCCAGCACCATCAGTAGGTGACGAACTATGTGCAAACGGCTCCTCCTGATTTCTGGTACCTGCTGCACACAAAACCATTAGGTGTCCAGCAGTGCAGCACACGTATGGTCAACAGGTCTGTCAGAAACAACGTCACCGATTACCTGTTCACTTATTTGCCAGGAGCTTTGGTTAGAACCTGGAGGTGAGTTGCTTAGATGTATTCGGCACCAGTTTTCACCCTGAGTAAGTCAGTCAAGCCCTGAAAGGTTCCAGCACGGTGACTAGACCTGTTCTGCACCCATCACCATCAGTGGTAGAAAATGAGCTAGCAAATGCACTGGCCAAGTTCCCAAGCCAGTTCATGTAGGGACTTGCCACCTGTCTTGCATTTAGGACGGTGTATCGGGAATCAATAGCTAAGAGGCAGTCTGCAAAAGGACTAGAACACTTTAAACACTTCACCCCAACTTTTCTCTCATGCCTTCCCAGCATTAAGTAGGGCAAACCACAAGTAACAAATCCATCTTCAGAGTTCCAGCTGTGAAAAGACTGTCAGTGTCGTTACAGAAGACTGTTTTTAGACTCCATTTTTCTCCATTAGTTTTCCCAAGAAGCCCAGATTTCCTCAGTTTCAGTGTTTCTGCAGGTTGTGTGCAATTCAAGTGCTGGCTCTTTCCACACTAACAGCACGCAGAGCTTCTGATGCAGTGGTTGTGACTCATGTATCTTGGGGCCTTTTTTCTGGGGATTCTAGCCGAATGAGATCTTAATTTTTTCTTCTTCTCTTTTTTTTTTGTTGTTTGTTTTATGCTTTTGTAGAAAGAGAAGTTACTGTCTGAACAGAAAATGCCTTAAGTTTGAACCTTTGCCCTCAGGTGAAGCTGTTTCACTCTTGGAAATCTTGTGCATTTAATTGCTAAAAATCAGTTTATAGGAAACCCTACGTGTTTCTTAGAAACAGAATGAAAGATTGGTGTGGCAGGACTGATTCCAGCGTTTCCAGAGCTTGAAATGACTCACAAATTGATGGGGAGGAAGGAGCAGGGGTGGATAAGGACCATGAAAGCACTGCATCATAACAAAATCACAGTACCACAGTATCACAGTAATGATAAGGCTGGAAAAGACCTTAAAGATCACAGAATGGAGAGGTTGGAGGGGACCTCCGAAGATTATCTAGTCCAATTTCCCTGCCAAAGCGGGATCACCTAGGGCAGGCCACACATGAACACATCTAAATGGGTTTTAAAAACTTCTGGAGAAGGATACTCCACAAATGCCCTGGGCTCTGTTACCCTCACTGTAAAGGCACTTTTCCTCATGTTCAGGTGGAACCTCCTCTGTTCCAGTTTGTGCCTGTTGCTCTTTGTCCTATTACAGGGCATAACTGAAAGAGAGTGGCCCCATATTCTTGGAATCCATCGTTCAGATATTTACAAACATTGATCAGTTCACCTCTTAGTCCTCTCCAGCTTAAACAGCCTCAGGTCTCTCAGTCTTCCCTCATAAGAGAGGTTGCTCCAGCCCTTCAGTCATCCTTGTAGCCCTTTGTTGGACTTTCTCTAGTATTTCCCCATCTCTTTTCATAGAATTAGAGAACTGGAGAATCATCAGGGATCGGAAGGGACCTCAAAAGATCACCCAGTCCAATCCCAGAACTGGAGACAGTGTTCCAGATGTGGCTTCACAGGGTACAATAGAGGGAGAGGACAACCTCTCTTGTTCTGCTGGTCATGCTCTTAATGCATCCGTAATAGAGTTTTCATTTCCCTTGCAGGCTGTTGAAAGACAGAGGTCAAAAACAAGAAAGGAAATGACAATTTTGTTTTGGAATACTGTGTCTGGAAACCAGAAAGGATTATTTACTTCATATTACAAGCAAATATAATGGTGATTTCCCTGCAGCCACAATAATAAAGAATCTTTGCAAAACATTGATTAGTCAGAGGAGACAACAGAGGAGAAAAACAGAGTGAGGTAACGAAAGGCAGAAGACAATTAAGAATTGCTGTGTAAGGAACATTTCACACCTAATAATCCTGTTGTGTTCAATATAAGCTCCTGTGGTACGGCCATCGCCACAGTAGCGTGGGAAGCCAAACCAAAGGGGGAATTTCAGGCAGATAACTAGCAAGCCTTCTCCACGTTACTTAATAAATCAAGGTTTTTCTCCTCTTCTCTTATTTGGCTTATATTGTGTGGTTATGGTAGGTTTGAAAATAAGATGATCCTCCCCCTCTGTTCTGCTCTTGTGAGACCCCATCTGCAGTCCTGCATCCAGTTCTGGAGCCCCCAACACAGGAAGGAGATTGAGCTGTTGGAAGGTGTCCAGAGGAGGGCTGGAGCAGCTCTCCTACAGGGACAGGCTGAGAGAGTTGGGGCTGTTCGGCCTGGAGAAGAGGAGACTCTGGGGAGATCTCAGAGCAGCCTTCCAGTCCCTGAAGGGGGTTACAGGAAAGCTGGGGAGGGGCTGTTTGCAAGGGCTTGGAGTGGTAGGAGCAGGGGGAATGATTTAAGCTGGAAAAGGGGAGGTTTAGACTGGAAGTCAGGAAGAAGTTCTTCACAATGAGGGTGCTGAGACACTGGACCAGGTTGCCCAGGGAGGTTGTGGCTACCCCTCCAGCTCCCTGGAAGTGTTCAAGGCCAGATTGGCTGGTGTCTAGACCACCCTGGTCTAGTGGCGGGTGTCCCTGCTGATGGCAGGGGGATTGGAACTGGATGATCTTGAAGGTCCCTTCCAACCTGAACCATTCTAGGAATCTATGAATCTATAAATAGCCAGCAGAATAGAGGGTGAGGATCATCTCCCTTGCCCTACTGGTCAGGCTTCTCTTGATGGAGCCCAGGATGCAGTTGGCATTCTGGGCAGCAAGTGAACATTGCTGGCTCATGGTGGCTGATCCTGCACTTGCCCTAATGACAAATTATTCATCTCTTCTATTCATTTATCTCTGTGTCTGTGGATCCAGCAATGTATTTATAATGCCACACTACTGGTATGAGTTTTATCTAGCCCAGAGCACGGAGAATAGATGTGTAGGAATGCAAAAGAAAATAGCAATGAATCTATACTGTGTCCTTTGCCTCCCAGCCAAAATTGCCTGTGAGCTAAGTACCAGTGCACCACTCCTACCATCCTGCCTAGCAGTAACTCCTTCACCTTCTGTTGACTTTAAAAACTGTCATTAGGTCATTTCTCAAATAGATGAGCCTTAAATCTACAATTGCTTTCTCGTGCTGGATTCTGCCTGCCCCCAAACCTCTACCCCACTTACAAACCTTAAAGAAAATCTGTCTGAGAAAACATCTGGTGAGGCATTGCTTACGTCAGCAGGAGCGCTGGTCCACACATCCAGCTACTACATTCAGAGGCAGGAAAGAGAGATTTGTAAGTAAGGATCCAAGCTGGCAGTAGATCATCAGAGTCTTCAAATAACAACCAGATGCCTCAACCAGGCCCAATGCTTGCTGTTTCATCACCAAGAGAATTTTCTGACCCTCTTTGTTACTGATGCTTGCGTAGTTACTTATAAATAGAAATCACCAGGGACTCTGTCTGTCCCTTTGTTCTGGTACTGGCTGAGTTCACATGGTGGAGGGACTGGTGTTGGTAAAACTGGTGCTGTAGAGGTCTGTGACTTCAAGCTGACTTTCTAGAATAAAAAGTTGGCAAGAATGTACATGACTAGGAGGACATTCACAGCAGGGTTCAATTTCACGATCAAGTTACAAGGGACTGCTGTGCTGTGAGCTACAGAAGAGCTTCTCCTTCAGTGAAGATGAAGCTTGAAAAGGTTAAGGCGTGGGATTTGTGTTCACCCTCAGGTGAAGACCGTGCTTCAAGATAGTGACTACCATTTTCTAGACATCCACGATCACTTCAACTTTCTTTTCAATAGTCACATCAACACCGATCGTTTTTCATCACCGCATGGATTGACAGTTCTCAATCTTACTTGGTACGGATGAGTTCTCTGTCGTGTCTGTCTGATGACTGAAATAAGAGATGACTCAGGACTAACTCACTGATTTACTAACCTATTTTGATAGCTGTCTATTTTAATCCTTAGTTTGGGCTCAGCTGTAGGATTTAGTTCAACATGACAGGTCACACTGTGCCACGAGAGCCCTGTTGAGTATCCATACGCACACCTTGGGTCAAAGGGAATTCAGAATGCTGCCAGTTTCGTTTCACCATCACATTTCTATCAAACAACTCTTTTCTTGCAAATTTGAGTGTAAATCATTTATCCGAGAGCAAGATCCCATAACGTAGTTAGTCAATGCAGCATCTGTACATCCAAGCTGGGAGCAGCAGCTCTCTAGGAGAATACACGTTGAGAATAGAGTTATCTGTGCTAGACTAGGGCTTCTATTTCCCTGTAATATTAATTAGATAGATTGTCATCCTACTAATGACAGAACAAAAGCATCTTGTATACTTTAACTTTCATTCTCAGGTCATAATGCGATGCCAACAGGATGGAGTGTGTTGCTAGATTGACAGTTCATTAGATAAAAACCCAGCAATGCAGTCAAACCCATGGGAATGCAGGGAACAGCTGTGATTGCTAGGTGAGTCCGGCACGTATATGGGAATCTGGGACCTGACCTTTGATAGTCTGCCTAGGGAAATAAGAGAAACATCACGTCTTGCACCTGAATCACATCTCCATTGAAGTGAAATGCCTCACAGTAATCACAGTAATGATGAGGCTGGAAGAGACCTTAAAGATCGTCCTGTCCAACCTAAAACCAACCAAGTAAACCTAAACATCTAACATCTAGCTCATGCCACTCAGCACTTCATCCAGCCTAACCCTGACCACCTCCAGAGATGGTGACCCAACCACCTCCGTGGGCAGCCCGTTCCAAAATCAGATCACTCTCTCAGTGAAAACCCTTTTCCTAAGGTCAAGTCTAAACCTCCCCTGATGGAGCTTAAGACTGTGACCTCTTATCCTGTCTCCAGTGTCCAGGGAGAAAAGACCGAACCCCGCCTGACTCCCACCACATTTTAGGTAGTTAGAGACAGTGATAAGGTCACCCCTGAGCCTCAGTGAGCACATGCAAGGTCCCACTTCTATATGAAAAGTCCTAAACTGTGGTGAGGAGTCAGATGCTATTTATAATTTAAATAAATTATATGACTATTTAAAATAAATAAATTAAACTACTATTTATAATTTAAATAGCTATCACGTGGGAATAAAGAGCTAACAAACTGTAGTAATTTTTGCCTTCCTGACACCATCTTTTAGCTGAGTGAGTCTTGCATTATCATATAGAAGTGAGGAACAAACAAGCACAACCCAACCCAACGTCCACACTAACACTGGATTTTGTTTATTGAACAAAGCACCCCTTGAAAGCAGAGCTGAGTACCGTCTGTGTCTGGTAGGACTTGGTCACATTTCCGTTCATTCTTCTTTGACAATAGGTGCCTAATCGTCTCCTGAGCGTGCACAGAGCTCTGCGTCTATAATTTACCATAAAGTTAATGGAAGTGATGGAAACACCCATGCATCAGCGGGCTGGGATAAATGGTGACTGCTCATGACCCTGTGCAGATTCTTTAATGCATAAGAAATACAGACGGGCCTTTTATGCTTACGTGCTCATCGAAATGAGACCGACTCTCTTTTCCTATTTTAATCAATGTATAAAAGAGAGCAGACGCACCGTCACCCCATCACCCCTGATTCTGAACAATACATGGAAAGAGACTTCAAATAAACACGCAGCAGTTATTGGTTTGAATCATCCTTATGAAAAGCAGTGATAATGAAGATGGTGGATGGTGTATCTCAGATGATATCTCTATTTCTGAAGTAAGCTATTCTTCTGCTTTTATCTTTATCTGTGTGGAGTTTACGATGGCTCCATCACAAACTTCCTCTGGGTTTCTGTTAACGAAAGTGTGTAGCAGAGGGAAAAAGATTAGATAAAATCCAGTGTTTGAAGTATAATCTTGATGCGGAACCCTCTGCAGCAGTTGCTAACTTTCCCTGGCTGTTGTTGGCATGGAAGCCCTTCTGTATGGAGTGGCCCAAAAATGAATTGAGGGACCCCCAACGGAATGAAGAAAGCATTGTGCAAATATTTTTTGGCTGGTTGAGTAGATAAGAGGAGACTCAGGTGGGACCTCATCCCTTTCTACAACTACCTGAAGGGAGGTTGTAGTCAGGCAGGGGTCGGGCTCTTCTCGCAGGCAACCAGTGACAGGGTGAGCAGGCAGGACCTGAAGCTGCCAGGGGGGGGGTTAGGTTGGATGTTAGGAAGCCCTTCCTCATGGAAAGGGTGCTCAGAGCCTGGAACGGACTGCCCAGGGCAGTGGTGGAGTCCCCATCCCTGGAGGTGTTGAAGGACAGCCTGGCTGTGGCCCTTAGTGCCCTGGTCTGGCTGCTGTGATGATGTCTAGTCCTAGGCTGGGCTGGATGAGCTCAGAGGGCTTTTCCAGCCTCAATAATTCTGTGAAGACAGGATTCATAAGTGACAAAAAGATTCAAATTCCTCTTTCTCATTTTTGAAAACAATTTATTCTTGCTGTTGAAGGTATTAGATGGTATAAGTAGTAATAGGTGACAGTGTCAAAGAGCATTTCCACTACTCTGATGCACTTCAGTCTACTCTGGTGCGTTCTGGTACAGATACTAGAGGGGATATAAAGAGCAGCATGTAGATGCTCACACACAAACATCTCTTCCTCTGAACATGTTCAGGAGCAAGAGGAAGGTATGAATGCAATTAAAAGAGGGTTCAGTTGGTTCTAACACTACTGGATATATATACGTGTGTGTGTCTCTATCGATCTATAAGACAGTGATGTAAACTCATTTGTTGCTGTAGCAAAACGTCAGTGCTGTCCTGGCAAGAATGTGATCAGCTTTCTGCTTGAGCCATTTAATGTCATTTAGTGTGACTTCAGTGTTTTACTTGAAACACATGGTTAAGAGAGTAGTCATGAATTCAGGAGAGCCCAAGTGCCAGTCACAAAGAGTCAGGTCTGTTTAATCCCCTCATTAGCTTGGTGCCCATGAATAATAGTCTGGCAGAAGATGGTGACAGCCATTAACCCTCCTCAGCAGCTGTGAGTATCAGACAACAGAATCCAATAAACACAGGTAGTACTCTCTAATGTGTCCAGTCTAGTATAGAAATTTCTAGACATATTTAAGAGGAAGTGGCCTCGAGTTGTGCCAGGGCAAGCTTACATTAAATATTCATCTGGGAGGTCCTTCCCAACCATGAATATTCTCTGATTTTAGGAAGAATGTCTTCATGGAAAGGGTCATCAAGCAGTGGGGCAGGCTGCCCAGGTCAACTCACCATCTCTGGATGTGTTTGTGAGATTGTCACATCATTTCTAACATGTTTGAAGGTTGTGTAGGTACAATGCTCGAAGACATGGTTTAGCAGCTTGGTAGAGTTAGGTTGGACTTCAATGATCTCGAAGGTCTTTTGTGACCTAAACAATTCTCTGATACCATGTACAACAATAAACCAAGTTTTCTGCTGGTTTACCCCTCTTGTCATCCAAAAATGAGATACTACTGCCTCATCTCCTGTTCCCTATTTTCAGACTGCATTTTTTACCAGTAAGGCCCAGACATCTCTCCCCCAGGTAAATGGAAAGCACTGGGCACACGCTTGAAGGCACCACAAACATCACAAGTGGTTGTCAAGAGCTTGGCTGGAGCCAATCTGTGCTGCCCCTGTTTCAGAGAACTGCCCAGGAGAGAGATGATGTGACCCAAGGTCACAGCAGAAAGGGGTGGTGGAGTCAGCAGCAGAGAGAAATTTCCTGGCTGTCAGCTCTGCTCTGTCCTCTCACATCACCTATTGCTCAGCATAGACAGATCTGCTGCAACAGACCTGCAAGGTCTGCCTGGGGCTACATCAGTAAGATAAAAGCAAAACCACAGCAGTTGCAAAGCCGAATGCTCCAAGATGAGGAAATGCCTGAATCAACGTCTCCTTTACAAGAAGAATTAGGTACCTTAGGTGCACATAAGCCTGCTGTCCACTTACCTGTTCAGACATAGGATCAGAGAATCCTAGAATCATTAGAGATCGGAAGGGACCTTGAAAGATCATCTAGTCCAGCAAGATACCCTAGACCAAGTTGCACAGGAACACATTGAGGTGGGTATTGAACATCTCCAGAGAAGGAGACTCCACAACCCCCCTGGGCAGCCTGTTCCAGTGCTCCGGTGCCCTCCCTGGGAAGTAGTTCCTACTGAGATTGATAGGGAACCTCCTCTCTTCCAGCTTGCACCCATTGTCCCTTGTCCTATCCCCAGATGACCTTGAGAAGAGCCTGGCTCCATCCTCCTGACACCACCCCTCACATATTTGAGGACATGTGAATGTCTATATTCCTGCTGTAGTACTGCCTTTAATTACACCAGAGCATGATGTTTGACAGCATCCCCTAATTCTAAAGCTGGAGACAGAATGCATGGTCTGCCTTGTGGCCTCAGGTGTGATTTGCAGGGGTCACTACAGCACTAGAAGGTTATCTACTGCTACCTTGATTAAAAAGCACTTAATTCCTCTTAACAGGGTATAAAGCAGCTGCACATTGGGTTTTTTTCAAAGACACTTTCAATCTCTAACTGCGTTGTTGCAGTTATCGCTGGGGAGTTCGGGAAATGTGCTAGTGAAACCGATTACTCAGACATGTGTGACTATGATTCATCTGAGGGCTTGGGAAAGAAAAGATGAGCAAGTTCTTCTACAGCCCCATCATTTCTTCCTTTATCAGTTTATTGGAAACAAAGCTTGGACAACACCAAAATAATTAGACTTTGTGATAGCCATAGGCAGAATGAGCGATGCTCTTTTATCCCTACTCGCGACAGAACCGTAGGCTCAAGGTTCAATTTCAAACAATGCTTTTCCTCACTTCATTTGCTAACCATTTTGAGGGCATTACATTCTCATTTCTTTCAGGCAATCATTAGATTCTGGGGTCGGGAAGATTTGTTCTCGTAACACAACAACAGGCCAGCTACTCTTAACATAATTTGTCTGGCAGTAGCTAGTTATCAGGTACCCTGAGGAAACTTAAAGAGGACCCTGCAATTGAGAAACAAACCATCCTCGAGGGTTTCAGGAAACTGCTACTCCTGGCTTGTAGATAGTAGGTATTCACTGTGAAGACTTCTGTATGCTTGATGGCAGCTTCTATCCTCAAGTGCCATTCCTGTTGTCTCTGATAAGGGTTCTTCTCCTGCTGTGCAACACACAGCATTGAGGAACTTGCTTTATTCCCTTTCTGCACTGAAAAGGGTGCTATGTGATAATTCAGGACTCTAGCACATTCTCCCAAATCAGTTCACAGTCTCACAGTGAAAAGACCTTAAAGATCATCCAGTCCAACCTACAACCAACCAAGTAACCCTAACATCTGACATCTAGATCATGCCACTCAGCACTTCATCCAGCCTGACCTTGAACACCTCCAGAGATGGTGACCCGACCACCTCCGTGGGCAGCCCGTTCCAAAACCGGATCACTCTGTCAGTGAAAATCCTTCTAATGTGAAGTCTAAGCCTCCCCCGATGGAGCTTAAGACTGTGACCCCTTGTCCTGTCTCCAATGTCCAGGGAGAAAAGACCAACCCCTGCCTGACTGCAACCCCCTTTTAGGTAGTTAGAGACAGTGATAAGGTCACCCCTGAGGTGAACTTATCATAGGTCTTACATACAACCAGGTAAGAAAGGAAAACTCAGGCCACAATGTCCACTTGGTATTATCTATGATGCTATAAGGAATGTTTTAGAGCCATTTCTTTGCCTGGGGTAGTGTTGAACACCCCTTGGACTTCAGCAGTTCTGCCAGTTGACAGTGGTACCTGGCTGCGGGCTGGGAATCTCTGTCCTCAGGGCAGCCTGAGAAGCCAGATTGCCTTAGCACCTTCTAGAGCCAGCAGCTGCCAGAAGCAGGTTCATTGCAGATGAGAGATTAACCACACTCCACATGTAGTTTTCCTAAGTAACAAACCCTGTGTTCCTATGGAGCTGGGAAAACAGCGGGTGCACTCTGTGACAGGAGAAAACTGAAGGATAATGCAGGTAGAACCTTAAAAAAAGAGCATGAAATTGCCACTGTGTCACCCAAATTGCTTGATTTGCAGAGGCAGTGATCACTCACTCCTCCCGTGAGTTTTTTAACTCGATGTGGAATGCAGAGCAAGTTGCAGGTGCCCAGATCAGACCACTGGCCTAGCTGACTACATGGGAGAGGGGAGGGTTTGCAGGGGGCGGTGGTGCATTGCATCCTGCTGAAGATCCTGACATTGCCAGGGCAGGCCAGGTACACGTGACATTTCAGTAGCAGTCAGTTGAATTAATTACTTCTCATCTCAGTGCTAATTTGTAGGATGGTATTAACTCTCAAAGCAAGATTTTCTTTTCCTAGAGTTCTGAACATAAGCTGAGTTAAATCAATCAACATAGTGTTCCCTGCACATACAGGAGGACTGAAAATCCCAGAGGTTTTTCTAATTACATTGAACTAGCAATCAGGGAGCACAGAGCCACGTGTTCCCTGCGAAACTCAGTAAGGAAGGGCATGACTCTTCCATGTGAGGAGGGAAACAGCAGCCTGACTTGGTCCATGTCATTTGTGTCCGATTTCCTGAGGGCACTGAACCCTACCTCCTTCTTCAGTGGAAGAGATGGTAGCTACATTTCTTTCACTGTCCAGAGAAGGAAAAATGCTATTACTGTTAAAAACCAAATAGTCAAGAAAACTGGGAGGCAGGTACTGTGGTACTCCTGCAGTCTGGCAGTGAGGGATTGCCACCAGCCAGTCGGGTCCCAGGTACAAGGAGCAATGAGGCAGGGCTCCTTGCAGCAGGAGTTCCCAGTTTGGCACTCAGATGCAGCCGGTCCCCGAGGTTTGCGGTTTGGCAAGCGCAAGGCAACTTTGATGTGTTGTGTTTAACTTTTGATGGATTTGGTTTTTGTTTTGGTTTGGGTTTTTTTAATTCTAGTTAATTTGACTGTCAAGCTTTTCAATAGCATCAACAGCAGTGATTTAACTTCTGTTACCTGTTGTGGGTGGCTTATGCAATGTTAAATTTTTACTAACGTACAAAGCATCTGACTGCCAAGATCATAAGCATTATATAAATTACTACATTAAATAACTAAATGAGAGGCTTTTCAAGGATTCAAAGGAAATTCAGAGCTTTAGCATGGCTCGGGAAAGAGCAGCATGACAGGAATAAAGCTATTAGGATACGATTTCCTTTCAAAGCAAATTCCATGCAAATGCTGTCTCCTCCCAGAAGTGTGTAGATGCTCTCATCAAAGTCATGGTCCCTTCTTGATAGGCTTAAAATATACAAGAAGAGGAAGACAACATACGCTTTGAAAAGCTGTTTCCACTCCAGGAGGCTTTATCATAGAATCACAGAATCATTACGGATTGGACGGGACCTTGAAAGACCATCCAGTCCAATCCCCCTGCCACAGCAGGATCACCCAGACCAAGTCACACAGGAACACAGCCAGGTGGGTCTGGAACGTCTCCAGAGAAGGAAACTCCACAACCCCCTGGGCAGCCTGTGCCAGTGCTCCGGTACCCTCCCTGGGAAGAAGTTCTGCTGATATTGATAGGGAACCTCCTCTGTTCCAGGTGGCACCTAGTGCCCCTTGTCCTGTTCCCAGATGGCATGGCTTCAGACCTTCACGTCCATCTTGTCAGATCTCATTAATTTGCTTTAATTCAGGGTAAATACACAATTAAGAATCTCAAATTTTAAGAAGTAGGAAAGGAAATCTAGTGGTTGGAAGAATTACGCTACCTTGTATTAAGCATAGGAAGCACTGGTAGCAATAACACTGGGACCTATAACACTGGTACTTGTAACACTGGTACCTATAACAAGAGGNTAAGCATAGGAAGCACTGGTAGCAGTAACACTGGGACCTATAACAAGAGAGAGGGTGACTTAACACAGTAGAAATGAAAGGACATCTCTAGTGAAGAAAACCTATCAGTGGAAGGCAGACAGATATAAAATGTGATGGAATGTCTTGATTGCAGTCCTTGTGGACCTCAGCTGTTAACCACGCTATGTAACAGCACGGACACCTTTCCTGCCAAGTTATAGATCAGTTTTGTGCAGTTAGAGGAAATATTATGTGATGCTTTGAATTAGGCTTGAAAATGACCCTGCTCAGAGCTGCTTATATTAGGGGTAACAGTAGAGCTCTGTGTGAGATGGAACATGTTTGAGGAACATAAGAGACAATGACCACAAGTGCTTCAGTAAACCGATGCTTAAGCCATACACGGTTATACTCCAGGCTAAATGTAGCCTGACAGTGAAATCAGCCATGGTGTGTGGTGTGAAGAAGAGACCTGTTAGAACAGCAGTAAAAATTGACTGCCTTTTAAAAGTGCTGCCAGATAACACCAGAAAAAGTATAGGCACAGCATATTCGTCGCATTAGGTCGCCATTTATTACTGTGTCTGTGAATGGAGTGTTTGGAAACCTAACTGTAACGTGTGAGAGAACTGAGCAGAGAACAGAAGTCCTTCATTTCTTGCTCAGCTTGATTTAAGCAGTGGCAAAGACAGGGCTTTTTTCAGTGCTGCAAGCTGAAACACAAATATGCCCGAAGCCTCTGGAGTCATTCTTCCCCTGCCTGAGTTAATGAGGGAGGAAATGCGTTCTCTCCCTACAGCTTGCTTATGGTGTCAGGTTGGGGTTTATATAGCCAGGCATTCAAGTGATGAGAACAAGATCGTTAATGTCTTGTTTCCCTCTGTCTTTCCAGAGCGGTGCTTCTTAAGCATTTTGAAAGCATATCCTCTTCACCTTTTCTTTTGGCAGCCGCTCCTCCCCAAGACAGGGCAGTGGAACTGGCTGGAATACCTGTCTGCAAGTACTGGCACCCATGTGCTCGCTCTGGGTGAGCTGAGTTCCTGCTGGCACTGGGAGGTAGTTAGCAGCTATCTAGCTAGTTGCAGGCAAGAACCAAAAATCTGTTCGTGCTAAGATTGGAACTGCTACCAGCTTAGGAGGGAGCTGCATTGCCACACATATCTCACCCGGCACTTTGTGAGCTTTTCCAGCCTTTCTGTGGTTGTTTGTTCAGGGCAGTTATGGAATTGCTGTGTAGCCATGGGGGCTACCAACCTGGAAGGGGCTGAGTTGGTCCAGAACCTCCTGGATGTGTTCCTGTGTGACTTGGTCTAGGGGATGCTGCTGTGGCAGGGGGGTTGGACTAGATGATCTTCCCAGGTCCCTTCTGATCCCTAAGGATTCTGTGATCATTGCAGAAGACAGTTGAGTGACGTTAAGAAACTTCAGCAGTGAAGTGATTTTTCTGGTACCCTCCCTGGGAAGAAGTTCCTGTTGAGATTGATATGGAACCTCCTCTGTTCCACCTGGCACCCAGTGCCCCTAGTCCTATCCCCAGATGACCTTGAGAAGAGCCTGGCTCCATCCTCCTGACACCCACCCCTCACAGTTTTAGAGACAGGAATGATGTCTCCCCTCAGCCTCCTCTTCTCCAAGCTCAAGAGCCCCAGCTCCCTTGGCCTTTCCTCATAAGAGACCTGTTCTACTTCCTTCATCATCTTCATTGCTCTGTGCTGGACACCCTCCAGCATCTCTGTGTCCTTCTGGAACTGATGGGCCCAGAACTGGACACAATACTCCAGATGCAGGCTCACCAGAGCAGAGTAGAGGGAGAAGAACCTCCCTCAATCTGCTAACCAACCTCCATCTGATCCCCCCCCAGGATGCTGTTGGCCCTCTTGGCCACAAGAGCACAGTGCTGGCTCAGAGCCATCCTGCTGGGCGCTAGGACCCCCAGGTCCCTTTCTCCTCCACTGCTCTCCAACAGGTCAGTCCCCACCCTCTCCTGGTCCCTGGGGTTGTTCTTGCCCAGAACCCAGACTCTCCCTGACCCTTGTTGTCCCTCATTCCCTTTCTCTCTGCCCAGCTCTCCAGCCTGTCCAGCTCTCACTGAATGGCAGCACAGTCTGATGGGGGGTCGGCGACACCACCCAGCTTGATGTCATCAGCAAACTTGCTGACAGTGCCCCCTAATCCCTCATCCAAGCCAACTCCAAAGGTAGCATAATTCTAATTTCCTTTACAAAATGCAGGAGATGTTCCTGCAACCCTGAGGGCACAAGGCTAGCCGTAAATGGCCTCGAAAAGCGCTTCTGTTAAACAGAGACTCAGCAGAGAACTGGCTCGGTTCCAAAGTAAATCTGCATAACAGAACCTGAAAGAGGGAAATACCTTCTCCAGATGAAATAGAGCAGCAGGAGGACTGAGTTTCATGCAGACAGGAGATAATATTACTTTGAGGAGTAACTCTTTCTAATGTATTTCGCAGGAACAGAATAGATTGTCTAATACTTTTCTTTCAGGCTTCACGCTTTGTTTGATGAAGCACTTTGAGTCATCACCCCTGGGGAGAAGTTAGCTTTCGTTCCTCACTGATGGCAGTTTAATGCAATTACTTAGAATCACAGAATCATCTGGGATCGGATAGGACCTCGAAAGACCATCCAGTCCAATCCCCCTGCCACAGCAGGATCACCCAGACCAAGTCCAGCCGGGTTTCAAACATCTCCAGAGACAGAGACTCCACAAACCCCCCAGGCAGCCCCCTCCCTGGGAAGAAGTTACAGAATCGGTCAGGGTTGGAAGGGACCACAGGATCATCCAGTTCCAACCCCCCTGCCATGGGCAGGGACACCCCACCCTAGAGCAGGCTGGCCAGAGCCTCATCCAGCCCAGCCTTAAACACCTCCAGGGACGGGGCCCCAACCACCTCCCTGGGCAACCCAGTCCAGGCTCTCCCTACTCTCCCAGTGAAGAACTTCCTCCTCACATCCAGTCTAAATCTCCCCATCTCCAGCTTTGTTCCATTCCCCCTAGTCCTGGAGCTACTTGAGATCCTAAATTTTTTGTAGCCCCCTTCAGATCCTGGAGGCCACAATCAGGTCNAGAGTAGAGGGGGAGAATCCCCTCCCTCAACCTGCTGGCCACCCTTCTCCTGATGCAGCCCAGGATCCGGTGCCTTCTGGGCTGCAAGTGCACACTGCTGGCTCCTGTGGAGCTTCTCATCCACAAGCACTCCCAAGTCCCTCTCCCCAGGGCTACTCTCCAGCCAGGCACTGCCCAGCCTGTATCTGTGCTCTCTTCTTTATAAAAAGAGAAAAAATATTTACAACATACACCTGAAATCTGTGATCTGTTCAGCAAGAGCAGGCCTGGCAAGCCCTTTACTAATTAGAAGAATGATCCTTTTTATGTCAGCTGTGATCTCTGAGCAATTCGATAGTGCTCAAGTACTATAGCAACATAAACAGTTCATTGCAAAACATCATCGGTATGAAATTTGTATCTAGGATACACATCTCCCCTTGCAAGGGAGAGAAGATCTTGCAGATGGCTCTCGTGTCCTGAAAGTGATTCTGATGGCAGGAGGTGTTTAAAAGGGAGGGATAGGTTGCATATTTGGAAGCCCTTCCTCACAGAAAGGGTGCTCAGAGCCTGGACTGGTGTTAGGAGGCTCTTCCACATGGAAAGGGTGATCAGAACCTGGACTGGACTGCCTAGGGCAGTGGGGGAGTCCCCATCCCTGGAGGTGTTGAAGGACAGCCTGGCTGTGGCCCTGAGTGCCCTGGTCTGGCTGCTGTGGTGATGTCAGGTCCTGGGCTGGGCTGGATGAGCTCAGAGGGCTTTTCCAGCCTCAGTCATTCTGTGAAACACATGCAACAACCCACAGAGCTGCCCTCCAATTTCCAGTGATTAGTTTTTCTTTCAGCCTCATTTTTACATTCAAAATCTGGAATTGTTTTGCAGAGTCAACGTTGCTTTCACATTTAATATCTGACTGCTCTGTGTTTCATTAATCCTTGACCTATCATGCTCATACGTTTACACAGTGAATATTTATAAACATAAATTCCATAAAATAGAGGTTCTGAAAATGGCTTTGAGGTCTTTGTTATAAAATGATGCCAGATGGATTATTACTACAAATCCTAGCGATTTTATAATAAGAAAGAAAAGAAAAAGAATTATTTATAGCTCAAAGTTTTTTACAGTCTCCAGAATGAGTATTTTCTGGCCTGATATGTAAAAGGACTCAAAGGTCACTATCCTAATATTTTTCCAGCATAGGCAATTAATGTCAGTTTGCTGAGTAACCCAGCATTGTGATTAGTGATTTACACCTTATCTGAGAATCAGAGAATCCTTAGGGATCGGAAGGGACCTTGAAAGATCATCCAGTCCAATCCCCCTGCCACAGCAGGATCACCCAGACCAA
>VZRI01006438.1:97783-112316 GCA_013397515.1 Upupa epops | reverse complement strand
CACGGACGGGATGGTGGGGGGGAACCGAGGCTCCGCACCCTCCCCATTCCCGGTCCTCTCGCCTCTCCCCGGCTGCTCTGCCGCCCCCCCGGCTCCTAGACAGCGCCTGCTCCTACCCAGCGCAGCCCCCCGGCGGTTCCCGAAGCCCCGGCTGGCTGCCCCAGCTCACCCGACAAGTTCGGTGCCCGCTGTGCCCGGGGCACGGACGGGACCCCCCGGCTTCCCGCAGGGATCGCTGCTGTGGGAGCAATGGACACAGGCTGGAGCAGAAACCCGAGCACCCCACAGCCACCCAGACCCCCCCTGCAAGAAGCGGAGCGTTGGGGGGCAGAGCTCACAGCACTGGGGTCTCGTTCCCAGTTCCACCACCTCTCGCCTCAGCACCAGCTTTGGCCTGAGGAAAGTTTTCTAGGGATCCTAAAACCTTCTGCTCCCCTGCGGAGCTGGGACCCCTCTTAGATGGGAGACACAGTCGGATCTGAAGGGAGAGCAGCGGCGTCTGGCTCTCACCAGCCAGCACCAGAGAGGCGGCAGGGACCAGCGCTGGAGCCAAGGGAAAACCCTACAGCGGCAGAAAATCCCAGCCCAGGAAAATCACGACTGGGACAGGGAAGGAGCTGGAAGGACACGGCCAGCCCCACAAGCTTGGGCAGAGCACGGGTGCCCAGTGCCAGTCCAGCACGCTGGCGGGCTGTGGTTTGGGGGGCTCACCATCAGAAAGGGTCGGCTGGGTCACTGGGTGAGACTTGGGGTTCATCCCTCCTCCTCCTCCTCTGTTCCAGCTGCCCTGAGCAGGGTGGGTGTTTTGGCACCTGCTCTGGGAACGACTGCCCCCCCAGCAGGATGAGGCAGACCCAGAGGAGAGTGCTGGGTCAGGGGACCAGCACGGGACTCCAGAAGGAGGGTCCTGTGTCCCCTCAGGGACGTTAGGTTCCTTAGGAGTAAGAATCAGCGTGACCAGGGCAGAGTCTTTGCTCGAGTAGAAGGCCTGTGGGTTTCAGGGGCTAAATTTAGCCCTCGCAGGCCGTCCCGCAGCACAGCAGTCTCTCCAAGAGCCCCGTTCGGACGGCTGTCACTCCTGACAACTCCATGCTGCAGTGCGGGATGGCTGCGCCGCGTCCCCTCAGCACAGCTCTCTCCAAGATGAGTCTGGAGATCCGATTCCTGGGGCCAAGCCCGTCCCTCCTGCAGACAGGAGCTGTGGGATGACCTAGGAGGAGAAAAGCACCTCCCGTTCCCCCAGAGCCACGTAAATTTAATCCCAGGAGCCCAGGGCGCTGCCAGAAGACTGGCTGGGTGGTGAAGCTCCACACACGCGGCCCCAGGTCTGAAGCCCCTGCCCGGGTCAGCAGGAGGGCAAACAGGTTCCACCTCGGGCAGGCACTGCATTCCCTCCCAATCCCAAGGATCGCAGAGCTCTGGTGAATTCCAACAGCCAGCTGGAGCCACAAGGCCCACGAGACCCAGGAGACAGTAACTGGGGCCGATCTAAGGACGAACTGGATGCTGAGACAGTCCCCGCGAGGGCTGCGCTGCGCTCACGCAGAGCCTATATTTACACTGCTGCCTTCTCATCTCTGCTGCTGCCAGGGTGGAAATGTGACTCCACGGGGTGGGTTCCAGAAGCCACGGGCATCACCGCAGGGGATTTCTGCTCTGCATGGCACTGGGATGAAGTCACAGGGCCAGGGGACCCTTTCAAAGGCTCCGTGCTTGCCATCCCCTCGGGAGCTGCAGCCAGAACAAAGTCCTTTCCTAGCGGGAGGAAGGCTGGCAGAGCCAGGCGTGTGGAACACAGCCTTAAGGGAGACTTCCCACGATGAGCCTGCAGTTGCAGGTAGCGGCGCAGGAGGTGGAGACTCCCTCTGCACACGGAGTCCCCGTGGGAAGGATGAGGGGTAATGGGTACCAGTTACCCCTGGGGTCGTCCCCCGGAGGGAACGGGCCAAGTGGCTTCCAAACAGCAGGGCCCTGCACCCATCCGCAGCAGATGGGCTCCCAGGCTCCTCTCCAGACATCATTTAGGAGCAAACTCCCCCTCTGATGGTCCTGCGTGGTGGCAGCTCCAGCATCCCCCCTGCACCAGACACCACCTGGGAGCTGAGCATCAGCTCCTCCTCCCCTGCAGCCTGCTGCCACCCTTGAAAATCCCTCAGCTAACTGCAGCCCAACAGGCGTGGGCTCCCCGATGGGAACAGACAGCACGGAGCTGCTGCAGCTGGGCCCGAGGACACGGGGATGGTGCAACCCTCTGCCGGGGGACAGGCTGGGAGAGCTGGGGGGTTCAGCTGGATCTCTGTGGAGACCTTAGTGCGGCCTTACAAGGGGCAGTCAGAGAGAGGAGGACAGACTACTTCTTTTCTGAGGCCCTGTGAGGCAGAAGCCCACAACCATCCCAGGTCAGGTTGGAGCCTGGAGCTCTGAGCAACCTGTTCCGGTTGGAGATGCCCCTGCTCACTGCGGGGAGTTGGACGGGACGGGCTCTGAAGGTCCAGCCCAAAGCACTCTGATTCCGTGCCTCCAAGGGCTGTGATTCTCCGAGAGCCAAGTGCTGCTGAGCCGCAGCTCAGTCCCATGCCAAGAGGAGATGAGACCTGCGAGATCTCAGCAGGAGTTAGGTGCAGGGAGGCCAGGGCAGCCAGCTCCAACCTAAACACAGGGCCCAGGTTGCTAGGGAAACCTCAAGGCAGGAAGAGCTGTGCTTTGAAAACAACGCAGGGAGGGCGACTGCAGCCCCCGGCTCTGAAAAGGTTTATGACCAGAAAAGGCAAAAGTGAGAGCTAAACGCTTTGCAGCGAAGTCCGAGGAGGCAGCAGCACTCGAGGAGGGAGGTGATAGGGATGGAAAATACAACTCAGGGGTGCTGGGGGGCAGAGCAGCTCCTGGCACCTGTTCTGCTGCCTCACCGGCACAGGCTGCTCCACGCTCAAAGACTGGGGAGCGTGGCTGGTGGCACCGGCACAACCACAGCCCCAGATTCCCAGTGCAAGATCTGCAGGGCCCTCGAGAGCACCAGCAGGCTTGAGAGCGCTGCAATCCCACGAGTGCTCACAGATGATTTGAGAAGTGTGAGAAGCAAACTTCTACCCACGGGGGAAACATCCCTGCAGAACGAGGAGAGGTGGGCTGGCATCTCCTCCACACTCAAGCATTTCCTGCAGGCAGGAGGTCGCAGCCAGCTGCCACCACCTGGTTAGGTGACTTTTTTTGGGGGGGGAAGGAGGAAGGAAGGACCCACGAGCTCCCAGCTGACAGAAGAAACCTGACCTCCGTGCCAAGGGTTCCCCTTGCAGCCAGGGCACAGGGGCCAGCAGAACAGCCCAGCCACCAGCCGGCTGCTCTGCTCTCGGGCTGACACATGCAGCACTTCCCCGAGGAATCATTTTATTGCCGGCCTCCACACAGACCAGGGGAAGAAAAGAAGCCCTGGGTGATGTCCCACAGCCTCAGCCCTGGCTGATGTGCCACAGCCTCATCAGACTCCAGCTCCCACACGCCGAGGGCTGCGGGCTGAGAAGTTTCCTCATCCCCTGCTCTCTCTGCAGGGAGAAGAATCCTCCAGGTGACACTGAGCAAAGCAAAATGCACTGACCTGGGAGCAGCAGCACCATGGGGAAGGGGTTTGCAGCTCTGCCACGCATGCTGTGGCTGTAACAACCTGGAGTCCACAGCTTTGGCTCAGTCCTTGCAGCTATCAAGCCCAGCAGCTGCTTTCCAGAGGTGCCGGCGTGTCCTGTGCACCTGAAATCGCCGGGAGCCACAAGCTGTGCTAAGAGCAGGCAGAGAAACTAAGGATTCATTAGCACGTCCTGCTTTTCATCTCTTGGAGGCCACTTTCCCGTCCGTGATGCAGAGGTAACACAGGCTACGTCAGCAGGGACGGAGGCCCTGCTGCTGGAGGAGAAAGAAAAGACAAGAGGAGGTGCCTCAGTTACTGCTCGCTGGGTCTTCCTGCTGCAGCTGGTACTGAGCTTCACAGTCCTGCTCCCCACCAGGTACTTGAGAGAACTCTGCTCCTGCAGGGCTGCTTTTAGATCTGAGGCTCTGGATCTGCTGCGGGTCTGTATCCCGTCCTTCCCCGAGCGTGCCTTCACTTCCAGACGCCACCGGGTTCGGGATCTATGGTCCTGAAGGTCAGGTTTATCCGGGCGTCTCTAGAGTGATACTCCTTAGGCACGCGATGCTGCAGGCAGCATTAGGAGGAGGACAAAACAGAAGCCAAGTCAAGCCAGCTTTCTGCAGGGCAGCGCTAAAGTTGTGCCCCCTTGGTATTCTGAGCCCCTCTGCTCTTTCTGCTGCAGCCACCACTGCTCCACTTCACTGCTCAACAAGCCTGAGCCGAACAGACCCCCCCCTCCCTTGCTTCTGTGGCTGCTCTGAGCTTGTGAGAAGGCAGCAGCTATGCGCTGGGCAATGGCCATGTCCCTGGAGGCAGAGCATCCCAACCCTTCCCGGGAGAACCCAGGGGTGCTCAGCCAAGTGCACTGCGCAGGGAGCACAGAGCGGTGCCAAGGGGTCGCACCTGCCAGTCCTCCTGGGTTGCTCCTTCCATCACCAGCAGGGTCCCGTGATCCAGGGGGACTTTCACTCTTTCCACATAGGTATAGTCGCCGTTCTCCTCCTGCAAAGAAGGGACAGACACTGAGGAAGGGGGTCTGTGGGTTCAGGGACAAACTCCATCCTCTACAGCAGAGCTCCAAATGCTGGGAGGGCTGAGGAGGGAAAGAGCTCTGGAAAGACTGAGAAGCTGAAGGAAATCTCTTGGTCACTGAGTTGACCCTTGAAATCCACAGCTCTGCGTGGAGAAAGCCTGCAAGAGCTATTCTGATTCCAGCCGCCTCCTACATCCACAGCACACCTTTCAGAACCACAGCTCTGCTCAGGGTGGAACACCCCTTCCAGCCCTTCCAGTCCAACCCTGAGCCCAGCTGCCCCATCCCACCCCGAACCCCGAGCTCCAGATCTCCCTGGCTGGGAAACACGGCCAGGGATGATGACTGAACCCCCTCCCTGGGCAGCCTGTGCTGAGGGCCCTTTCTGGGGAGAAGCTTCTCCTCAGGGCCAACCTCTTCCTCTCTTCAGGTGCTGCAGGACACCACCCCCTCCCCTGTACTGTGCAAGTGTCTCTCATCCCAACCGAAGTTCAATCTCCCTCATCCTGCTCTGAGCCTCTGCTTCTGCTCTGCTCTCCCACATTCCCCGTCAGCTGGGGCTGCAGGGACACGCAGGGCAGTTTCTCAGCAGTACGAGGAGATCCCTGGCTTCTGCTAGAACAACCTATTCAAGGACAGGAGGAAAGGACCGTGCTTTCACGTCTCCTCTGAAGGACAGAGCCGCGCGAAGGCTGATCCCGAGAACACGGCGAACACCCTGCTCTTAGCTGTGAGAGGGAGGCGTGAAGCTCCCTCCCTTCCCCAGCACCCACCGGTTTCCCTGGTTACCGAGGCAAAGGCAGAACCGCTGGCTCTCCGGCTTCACTCGGAGGGGCAGCAAGAGCACCCGCCGCCCCTGAGCGAAGGGCCTCATCACACAACCCAGCGGTCGCCAGGCTGGATCGGAAAGACCCACTTGACCCAGTGACATCAGATCCTCTCGAGAAGGACAAGGGAGGCACAGGCGAGGGGGACAGGGCCTTGGTGGGGAGCGGGAGGAGGTCACGGTTCTGCTGTGGGCAAGCACGAGAGGACTCGCTGAGTAAAGCACAGGCTGTGTGTGAATGGTGCATGAGTCACAGCTCTCAGCCGGAGCGTTTCTCTCTCGGATTCGGCGTGGGCAGCAGTTCGGAGGATGTGGAGGAAACCAGGAGGCAAGAGGAAGGGACTAGAAGCTAAAACAAACTGAGCAACTGGGAACACAGAGACAGGGCCTTTCGCTCCCCTGGCCCTGAAGCAATCCTCAGGAGAACAACCCCTGACATGCAGCTACATCCCTCCAGTGCCACAGGGACCTGTGGCACCACGTCCCTACCAGGCAGATGTCCACAGTCCCACGGACAGAGAGAGAAACACCCCACCCCACCCCAGGGCTGGACTCCTTTGGCACTTCCTTAGAGCATCCATCGGGATTTGAAGACCCTCCCTGGGAAGCACCTGCACAGAGCCTCGCTTACAGACCAGAGGGGAATGAAGGCCTGAGAATCTCTCGGACTTGGCCCCTCAGTGAGGTTTAACTCTGGGAGGGAAAGGATTTCATTCCCTTCTCCACAAAGACCAGCTCTAGATGGCAAAGCAGGGAGAGCCTGAACAGCCACGGCGGCTGGTCTGAGTCCCTCCTGCCTGGGCTACGTTCCTCTCGCTCCTGAACAGAGCAACAATCAGACCTCCAGCATCTCCCGTCAGCTTCAACCTTCTCCTAACGCGAGAGAGCAACACAAGAGGGGAGGAAAATTGCTGCTACAGCCTGAAAGGCTGTAATTTCCATCAGAGCCTCCTGTTCCTCCCACCTGGCGAAGGATGTGGTGTCAGAGGATGCTCCCGGAGAACTGCAGGGGATGCGTGAGGCGGAGGTGACACGTGAAGGGTAATCATTAAGTACGAGTTCCCTTGGGCTCAGGATGCAGCAAGCAGCAACTTCCTCAGAGGCGCCTCTGCGCACAGGGACGGCTCCCTAGGAACAGGCACGTCACACTGACACAGGCAGTGAGCCTGGCAGCAGCGGGACCCGGAAACATCCCATCAGAGACATGATGAGAGCTCGGGGGATACAGCTCCCTTTATCCCCGTGAGGGAGGGGAGGGGAGGGATCGTGCAGCACACGTCAAGGAGGGTGGACAGTTATCCTTCCAGCAACTGGCTTTGATTTTTGAGAGAGGAACAGTGTGGTTGACACTGAAACCAGCGTGCTGTGGCTTGGGGTCTGTCCAAGGGGAACACGTGCCCTGCTGGAACTGAATCCAAGCACCATGCACAGTTTCCCAGGGGAATGAACTTCCCAGCTGACGTTCTGTCCCACCACAGCATCCAGGAGCCTGACTCACGCCGTGCCCTGGGACAGAACACACTCGCTTCGTGATCTCATGTCCAGGAACCAGGACTGAATTCACTCCAGACAGCACAGAGCCGACTGAGCGGAGCAGCGGTGAAAATACCGATGCTGTGTTTATCCTGTGGGCTCTGCTGCTCACAGCCAGGCGTCTCTGGATGGCCTTCACCACACCAGCACGCAACAGCGGGCTGATCATCACCGCCTTTGCTTCCTGCATCGCTCAGTCGGCACAAAGAGCAACACAGGCAGGCCACAGCACAGCCACGGAATCTCCTGGGATGGAGGAGAACTCCCCAAGCCCATCCTTTGGCCCAGCGCTGCCAGGTCAGCCCTAACCCTCAGCATCAGCTCCCCAGGGATCTCAAAGACACGGGGAGCAGGACACCCTGAGGTGAAACCTCATCCCTGTGTGACTCCTGTCCCTGGATAAACACCAAGGGCAAAATACAAGCGCCAAGCTGGGAGCACAGGACTCCCCAGCGCTCCACCCTGGAAGAGTTTTCACTGCTGAATGGCCAGTGACTCCTGGAAGGATGCTCCACACGTGCCTGCTCCTCAGAGGCCACATCTCTGGTCTGCGAAGCCCAAAACTCCAGCAGGCTGGTGTGTTTTGGGGAAGAAATGAGCTGCTTCCCCCTGTTCGCTGTCCCTCCAGCCAAGCTCAGACTGCTCCACCACCATGAGCAGTCGGAGCCACTCTCTATCCCACACCCCCTACACCAGGCTTGCCAGGGTTTTTGAGAAGGGTCACTGGCTCTGGTTCGCTGACCCCCAGTCCTGTGAGCAGAGAGGAGCCCCTAAACGGGTCAGTGAGTACAGCCCCCTCACCCCACACTCACCGGGGAGGGCTTCTTCCTCATCTCAAAGGCTCGGGTAGCCCCAAAGCTGAGCGAGGCGATGACGGGGCTCTTCCCCAGCGAGGGCTCATCGTCGCTGTGCCAGTCCACGCTGTCCTTCTCGTTGCGGTAGAGGTTGCAGAGAAGAGAGTTGAAGGTGTAGCCGGTGAACTCCTGGATTCGCTCCTTCAGCAGGGTCAGCAGAGGAAGCCACTGCTCCGGCACAGCACGACAGGTGAATCCAACGGCAAAGCAACCCACGGCGCTGCAGCCACGGCCAGCCGGCGGCCACACAAACAGCCCTGAACGCTGCTGCCTGAGGAAGGGGCTTCCCTGGGGGCTTGACTGGAGGTTCTGAACTCCACCCGCTCCCTCTGCCAAGGCCTCGCTGAGCCCGCGGCCGCTCTGCACGGAGCTCAGCTCGCTGAGCCGTTAGCTAATGCCAAGAACCCTCATCCTTACTGCCACCCCTCAGAGCGCTTCAGCGCCTGTTCAACACAGTACAGCCTCAGACACCCTTTCAGCCTGTTACACAAGTGCAAACCCAGACCAGCTGAGGTCAAACTGATTCTGAGTCACCCGCTCCCTCAGCGGCGGAAGGATCAGGCAGCAGGAATCATTCCCTAGGGTCCACCTCTACTACCTGTCTCTGCACCACCTCGACTACCTGGCTCTGCACCANCCCTACTACCTGGCTCTGCACCACCCCTACTACCTGACTGCATCACCCCTACTACCTGGCTCTGCACCACCCCTACTACCTGACTCTGCACCACCCCTACTACCTAGCTCTGCACCACCCCTACTACCTGACTGCATCACCTCTACTACCTGGCTCTCCACCACCTCCTGTCCATCCTTGCCCCTGGCAGGGTTTTTCACCTGCAGGCTGTACCACAGGAGCCTCAACAGAGCCCCCCTATCTGCCAGGGGGATTTCTAGCCCCTCCAGCCCTTCGGTAACTCCACACCCCGTGAGGGATTCATCACTCCTAACGGGAGCTATGGGACATCTGGGGAAGCCAGGAACAGCACCCAGAAACACTCTGGCTTGTAACTGGGCTGCCTCAAGGGCCAGGACAGACAGGGTAGTCCAGAAGGAATGGCTGGAAGCACTCTGCAGTGACCAGCTCGTGCACTGAAGGGCCTTCCTTTTGGGATCACAGAATTCCAGAATAACTGGGGCTGGCAGAGCCCTCTGAGCTCCTCCAGCCCAGCCCAGCACCTGACAGCACCCCAGCAGCCACCCCAGGGGACTCAGGGCCACCGCCCAGCTGTCCTGCAANCTCCCTCAGCAGCGGAAGGATCAGGCAGCAGGAAACATTCCCTAGTGTCCACCCCTACTACCTGTCTCTGCACCACCTCGACTACCTGGCTCTGCACCACCCCTACTACCTGGCTCTGCACCACCCCTACTACCTGACTCTGCCCTCTCATCCTGGCACTGGCTGCCTGGGAGAAGAGCCTGACCCCCAGCTGTCCATAACTTCCCTTCAGGGAGTTACAGAGTGATCCAGGCCCCCCTGAGCCTCCCCTCCTCCAGGCTAACGGGGTATAACCCTTATTGCACAGGTAAGGGCTCCTTACAGCACCCACCACTGCTTCCAGGCTGCGGGAGGTCCCCCCTGCAGAGCTGAGGGAAAAGCCAGCGTGTCCCTGAGTGCTCTGAGCCAGGGGCAGGGCTGGCTCCCAGCTACACCAGGTTGCCAGCCCATCTCACTTTCACTGGAGTGCCCTTCTCTAGGTAAAAAGGAGAATGAGTCGAGGATAACAGACGGGATCAGCACACAGGACTGCTGGAGGCCTCTCTCTGGGATGAGAGGAACAAGCCAGTGTCCCAGCTGGCTTCCAGAAGAACCCACCTCACTAAACATTGCCCCCCTCTCCCCATTTTCCCAACACAAATTCCACAGGTTCTGGAATTCTGGAGACTACAGAATCCTCACAGCTCCTCTTGAGGGCTGCGAACCCCCCAGCCTGCCTGACTCCTTCCTGAAGCTGCCCACATTGCACTACAATTGGTTCCCAACCACAAATGAAGCAGAGACTCCTGATAAGGAGAGAGCAGAGGGAGGTTTTGCCTCCCAAGCTCCGCACAGCATCTCCCCTCAGGTACCAGAAGGGCAAGCACGTACGTACGTTCGGGTTCGGCGGCAGGGTTAGCCTGGAGTAGGTGTAGGGCAGCTCCCCATACCAGCAGGTGAGCCTGGGCTCCTCGAAAGATCCATCTAAACCCAAACAAACCAGGAAAACTTCCTCAGCTGCTGCCTCAGGGCGGGTGAAAACAGAAAGGTGATGCAGTTCTGCCAGGAAACTCAGGCAGGCAGGGACTGTCCGGTCACCTAGAGTGTCAGAGCAGCCCCTCAGGGGACCAAATTCAACCTGGGATTCTATTTCTAGCTCTGGTTTCTGTTCTCCGGGCCCTGCAGGAGGCAGGGGACTGCAGCACCAGAGGATGCTCCGGAGGCCGAAGGCAGCGAGGCCGGCCTGGAAACCCTTGGTCAGAGAGCTGTGTGCCCAGCGCTGCAGCACGACCACCAGAGGAGTCCTCCCAGCCCCTGCGCAGCCACTGCTGGCGGGTGACAGCCCCCACTGGTCCAGCCAAGAGACAGCTCTGCTGGAGACGTGCTCCAGCCCCGTCCCACCGTGATGCCGACGCTTCATCGCACAGCCGCTCCGGCTGGCAGAGAGATGTAGCTACAACAGGTGCCCCTTAGTGAAGGAACCCAGAATAGCAGGCTCCCTGCTCCCTGCACCCGGCGGGCAAAGCCAAGCAGAAAGCAAGGGCATCTGCTGGCATTGTTAGGGGAGGGGGCCAAACCCCCCACTCGTGCTCACAGAAGCCCCAGAGGACAGTTCCTGCAGCATCACCAGGAGAGCAGGGGCTGGCAGAACACAGACAACCTGAAAACAGCGGGGAAACAACAGCGGGGATGGCAGAGGGGGCAGCAGCACTCACAGGGAGAGAGAGCTCGCTGAATGGGGAAGGGGAAGCTGGGGGTGAGGGCTGAAAAACAAGCCCCGGAGGGTCAAGGGAAACCTGGAAGGAAACAGAGTGGGAATGTGGGCAATACAGAGCAGGAACAAACACCACAGGATCTGGGGAACGAGATGACCCCAAGGGCTGGGCCACGCTCTCCTTACCCTGCCTGACGTGCGTTCGCTGGCCCCAGGGTATGTCCCGGAGGAGCTGTTCAAACATCCAGTCTGCCTGCTCCGATCCAATAAAGCCAGGAATCAAGTGAATCCTAGGGAAGAAGATGAGGACACAGGTTCTGCACATGCCTTGGTGAAATCTGCCCGCTTCCAGGGCTCCCAGAGGAGCTCGGTGTGGCTCAGGGTAACCCATCTGAGCAGAAGCCCGAGCCGAAAGCAGGTGTGAAGGATGACAGAAGGCAGCAGGAGCTCCTGGTGAGCGCCTTCCCCTCGAACACATCCAACCTATAAAAACCTAGGGCACCAACACCATCCTGTGAGCCCCACACTGAGCCAGAGAGTGCAGGAAACTGACTCCCTTGTGCCTGCTACTACCTTCCTCTCTGATAGATGAGCTCTGATTAGGGCACTGCAACCAGCCTAACTAACTAACTGCCCTTCGCCCACCATCCCCACGCCACTCAGAGCACAGCAGCCCTCCTCTGCCTTCTCTTCTGCAGGCAGGAGCACCCAGCAGAGTGCAGGTGTGGGCTCTGCACCCTGCCTGCACTACCAGCACCACAAACTCAAAGCCTCCAGGCGCTGTGCTCAGCTGCCGAGCAGCATCACTGCTCACCAGGGTTCACCCTGCCCAGAGTGTGAAGGCATCACCAGATGAACAGCTCACGCAGGGCTGCAACAGAGGTGCTCTACCTGAGCACGAGCTTCCCCAGTGTCTCTGTCCCTGGAACACTCTGAAACAAACACTCTTGAAAACACAGCCCAGGAAATGCCAGGCTATCCCAGCTGCCTGCATCCCACCTCTCCTTCCAGCTGCCTGAGGCTTTAGCTTTGCAGTCTGAAAAATTCCCTCTCAGCTGTACAAGAAACTGAGCCTGAAAGAGTTCCCATGTCCTTGGCATCATTCGTAACAACCCCCAGGTTCAGAGGAGGATTAACAGAGAGAGGGCAGGGAAAGCGGCACAGGAAGGGCAGTGCACACAGGCTGGAGTCACAGTGCTCTGCAGAGACCCAGCGTCACCCCTCGTCCTGCAACAGCACGGGGCAGGTTCCATCCGCTCACCTGGAAAGGCCGGCTGGTGCCCTGCTGAGCTCATACACACCGGGCTTGCTGGGGGAAAGAAAGGAAAGAGCTGTCAGACGGATCAACAAGGAACAGTCCTGCCTGGGAAAAGGGAAGGCAGAGTGCTGTGGGACGGGCAGGCTAAGGCAGCAGGGGGTGGGCAGCAGCTAGGGAGGTTGTGGGTGCTTCCTGCCTCTCGCTGCCCTTTATCAAAGGTTCAGCACACCTAGCTTCAGGGCTCTGGAGCCATGGGGTATCACAGCCTGACCGCCCTGCCGGCACTCAGACACACAGAGCATGAGAACTCTGACGAGACAGCCACGTGGAGCCAGTGTCAAACCCCCTTACGTCGCTGTGCACCAGAAACCCTCGTCACACTGCACGCCAGAGCTCTTCAGGTCCCCCCTTCAACACAGGGGGTGAGTGCTACCAGAACCTACCAGCAGCTGCTTCTCTGAACCTCCACAGGGAGCTGCCACAGCACCCTCTGCACAGGGGCTGCTCTAGGACAATGAACACATTAACCCGAAGGAGCTGGACTGACGGATCCACGGCGTCCAGCTGCTGCTGTGCTGTGAGCCAGGAAGAACAAGCAGTTGGACGCTCTGGCTCAGCAGAGCCATCAATCAATCAATCCAGCTGCTCTGGGGGGGAACTGTTGGTGCTACTCTAACGACTCAGCACACACTTGGCCCTTCCAGCTCAACCTATTCAGGAGGAAAGGGCTGGAAGTTTTCTACTGAGAGTTCCTCCGAGGGCAGGGGGGGTGTAAAGGGAGAAGAAACTCTTCTCCAGCAGATTCCCACAGCGTGCTAAGACAGACAGACAACGCAAAGGCCAGCGAGGCCAGCAGGGTACTCACTCGATCACACCTGCCTCTGGAACCCTGCGCTCCACCTGAAACAGCAATGAGGAATATTGAGGTACCCAGCGCTACAGGGCCGATCTCCAGTGACTCTGCAGAAGCACGTGCTGCCACACCGGCCAGAACACAACTGCTGAGCAGCCAGAGCCCAGAACCTCTCACAGGCAGCTACAGCTGCAGGCAGTCTGTAACCACCAGCTGCCCCCTAAAGGACATCTGTCTGGAAATCCCGGACTCTTCCACCCCTTGTTATTTACCCCCTGCACCCAACAGCACCCTTGTCCTGACAGCTGAAGGCCAGCGCACAGGACAGCCCAGGAGCCAGCGCTCTGAAACGGTCTGCGCAGCCTCTTCCTGCAAACAACCCCGGGTGTGGAAGTGTCACCCAGCTGGGCCAGCACCGCGGGGTCGCAGGGCTTTGTGTGTAGGAAGGAGTGGACAGGAAGATGCCCAGTGCTCCTCACCTCTCAACAGGACACCCAGCCCAGTCTACAGAACCAGAGCTGTGACACATGGAACAGAAACCCCAGCCGAGGGGGCAAACAGAGCTCAGAGCTTTCGGTTATCTGGTAAAAAGTAGCTCAGAGCAGGAGGGTAAGGAACACCCAGGGCTAAACAGAGGGAAGGTAACGCTGCGCTTGTACCTGCAGATCTGCTTGGTGCAAGCCCCGCTCATGCGTTTCCAAGCACGAGAGGACACCCTCAGTGAAACTCAACCAAAACCCCACAGAGCTCCACAAAGATGAGATTCTGCTGGCTACAGGGCCACTGTTACCTCTGTCGGCCTTTCAAAGACGAACTGCTTCTGGCTGTGAGACGGATCTCTCTGTGTCCATACTGGTCTGGTGCCCGCAGGGGCAACGCTGGTGGCCACAGGAGCCTTTGGGGCTAAAGCAAAGAACAAGAATAGGTCACACGAAACAGAATTCCACCCTGTAAAAAATCACAGCCTGGGAGAACGTATGGCATCACTCTTCAGTGCTCTCCTCTGCTTCACAGAGACTCCAGGAAGCGGCCAAACACTGCCCAGGAGCAGGAATCCTTAGCGTGTGCTGTTATAACAAAATGAGGCACCGTGAACACAGATGGAACCATCCTTTGGTCACGAAGGGGGGCACCCAGCAGCTCCCAGTTCTACCACAAACACCCATCGCACACCAGCGGGACCCTTCCCAACAGCAAAGCTGGGTGCGTGGGGGGATAGGGCTGGTTTGTGCCAGGCTGGGGCTGCTCATTAGGGACAAATTCTCCACTGGGGGATCGCTGGATGTTGGCCCAGGCTGCACAGGGCAACGGTGGAGTCCCGGTGTCTGGAGAAGTTGAGAAGCTGTGGTGATGTGGGGTGAGGAACTGGGGTTGGTGGAGACCTGGCAGTGCTGGCGGAGCCGCTGGACTCGAGGAATCAGGGCTGTTCAGCCTGGAGAAGGGAAGGATTGAGGGACCTCAGAGAGGCTTCCAGTACCTGAGGGGCTCCGGGAAAGCTGGAGAGGGGCTTTTTGTGAGAAGCTCTGGAGCTGGGACAAGGGGGCTGGGTTCAAGCTCAAAGAGGGGAGACTGAGCTGAGAGCTGAGGCAGAACCCCCTCCCTGGGAGGGGGCTGAGGCCCTGGCACAGGCTGCCCAGGGAGGCTG
>VZRI01006438.1:77409-97656 GCA_013397515.1 Upupa epops | reverse complement strand
AGCGGCGCCCGTGCCGAGGGTTCCGCCGCCCGAGGGGCCCGGGCAGCGCCCGCAGGGAACGGGAGAGGGGTCCCGCGAGTGCCCCGCTGTCCCCTGCCCTCAGCCCGCATCCCCACGGCTCTGCAGCCCTTCCAACCTCCCCTGGGGCCGCATGAGGGCTCGCTGTCCCCTCACTCGGGACAAGGCATCTCCCCCTGCGCCCTGCTCCAGCCTCCTGCCGGGGGGTTCAGAGGGCGAGAAGGTCCCCTCGGAGCCTCCTGTTCCCCAATTAACCCCCCGCCCCGGGTCCCTCAGCTGCTCCTCAGACCCTTCCCCAGCCCTGGACCCGCTGCAGCCCCTCGGAGTCCTGCTGGCAGCGAGTGAGGAGCCCAAGCCTGGCCCCAGGATTCAAGGCAGCCAGAGCCCCACTGGTGCCCGGCGCAAGGAGGCTCGAAGGGAGCCCGTCTGCTGGGGCTATCAGACCCTCAGCCCACGGGGCCACCGTGTGCAGGGGACACAGCCCTCACCCCCGGCTGTAAAGTCACAACAAGAGAACCGAGAATCAGCCTCCAAAGAGCAGGACGAGGGCGATGGCAGCGGCACTCGGCGGGCACCCAGCTGCTCCTCAGCCCCTGGCCATGCCCAGGCCCAGCTGGGGTTACCTGCGCTGCTTCAGGATCCCTGCGATGAGAAGGGCAGACACAACCCAACCCTGCAGGGAGACAGCACCAGCAGCATGAGAGACCTCTTCTCGTTGTGGGTAAGGGCACTGAGGTACCCGTGCAGGTGAGCAGTGCTCCAAGCCAGGGCAAACAAGTTATGGGAGATCACTTCTCCTTAGCAGCACACTGGTTGTGAGGAACTGTGCTCGTCTTTTCAAATCCCTGAAACAGGGCTGTGAAGCAGAAGACAGCCAGGAAAATGATGAAAGGCTTTGGCTCGGGCACGTGGAAGCACAGCAACGTCCCCTCCATCTCTACACCCGACCGCGGGCCAGCAGGCGATGGCGTGTACCAACCTTTTGAGGGGGAAAAAAGCCAAGGCTTTAAAAATCCAAGTAAATTCCACTTTATTTGTTGTACCAAGTGAAAAACACACAGATTGTTTAGTCCCACAGCTTCCACGCCAGATCCAGAGCAAACCAAGCCACGTGCTCTTCCCGAACCAAGAACCGCCGCTTTCCCCACCACCCCTGTTCCACAGCGTTAGGAAAACTCTGGGCCAGGATCTGCGTCTCAGGGTTGATCAGCACCATTGCATCGGTATTCAGGATTGTGTCAATGTACAGAAATGTTAACCCCTGCGTCACGACTCTCTACAACAGCCTGCACTTCAAACGCGGAGCTCGAAATGACGCCTTCAAGGACAGAACCAACCCGCAGCCCAGGAAGCCACCCCGGCGCACACAGGCAGGTGCTGGTGACCGTTGGCTCTTTCAGGTTCAGCGTGTTTTATGCTGAGAGGAGGGAAAGTGAGAGCCCCCGAAACAAAGGCCAGGTAAGTAACGACAGCAGCAGGGTAGACTGCTCCTGCACTCAGGTCCCTGAGACCTGGAGCTGGGTACCCTCAGCCTCACGGGACCAGAACGATGAGACAAACCCGTTCAACACAACGGGACTCGATGCGTTCCGGGATTCAACTGGTTCTCGCTTTCAGGCTGCCTCGAACGCTCGGGCTTCACACTTCACCCGGCAGACAGCCCAACACAAACACAGCCCAACCCAGGGAAGCAACTCGTCGTTCCAAGCTCTGCGTCTGAAGTGCCCGTCGTCTCGTAGCTCACGACCAGCAGCAGAACTCGTGACGTTTATCTACACGGTGGTGTCACCACCCTCACACGGAGCAGGCACTGGGATCGTACAAACGCTACTACAGACAGCGAAGGCTACGGAGCACTGAGAGATTAGAATCCATAGTCAAGAACCAAGGCTGGAAGGGCTTTCCTGCGATGGCAGTGGATGGATGTATTTATAGATGAGCAATTCCGCTTGGCCTGGGGGTTTTGGGCCTGATTCCCTCAGGTTCACACCCAGGAACCTGGCCTGCAGGGAGCCCCCTCAAACTGCCTGATGATGCAGAATCCCTGCCAGCAGCCAAATCCCAGGCTGGGTGATAGTTCAGTCACCAGTGCTGGGTCACCTTGTTGAAAGAACAGACTCCCTGGCCAGGAAAACACGGGAACCCCCCACCCCAGCTCTGCCCTTCCCAGCGCAGGGAGGTGCCGGCCGCGGTGCCACCAAGCTGAGCGCAATGCCTGATCAAGTCCGTGTAAGTATTCTGAAAGCACAGAGCAGTTTTAGTCTGAAGCTCCCCCACTCCTTGTGAAAGCTATGAACAAAGAAAGCCTGGTTTGAAATCAGCGTTAGAAGTCCCCAGCCTCGTTCCAGCTCAGAACAAGGCTTGTTAGACAGTTCACCTACGCCCCAAGAGGTTTTGCACGTTGGGTCCGCTCGCCCGGGGATGGAACCTGCAGGAGCCCCAGGCTTCCCGGACGCAGGTGCCTCCAACTTACTTCTCCTTCATTTTCTTCAAATACCGAGCCCGGACCTGTTTGTTTGTTTTCATGAGCAGATTAATGGCCGTGGGGGTCGGCAGAAGGGAGAAGATCCACCCCTAGAAGAGACCGAAACACAAAGAGGAGGGGAAGTGTCAGCTACTCACAGCCTGCACTCAATGAGAGCCAGCAGCGCAGCCAGCACTGAGCTACAACGAGAGGTGAAGCCCCAAGTGATCTGTCACACCGTTATTCTCTGCTCTTCTTCCACACCTAAGGACAGGCGAGATCCTCATGCCTTTGCAGGGTAACTCACCATGAGAGCGTGGACCAGGCACCCGTTGGTCTGGCTCTGCAGCCCCACGGTGCCCAGGGCAGCCCTGACGTACGTCTCCGGGCTGGGCTTATCCAAGGTCGGCCTGCGGATTTTGGACATCTTGGTCGCCACATAGTAGGGCAGAATGCTCTGCGGGGAGGAGAGATGGCGTTAAGCACTGACCCTGTGAGGTTGCCAAGATTTGCCTGGACAATGCCAGGACTAGCGCAGTGTGGAGTTGGCTAGGGGTGCAGGAGGGTACCCCAGAACCCTTCCTAGGGATCCCTTGGTAGAGTGGGTTAACAAGGGGACTCGATGATCTTCACAGAGCCAGGCAGAATTTCAAACATATTCAAAGAGCAAGACCCTTGCTGTCCTCTTCCTCAGCCCTTTTGGCCTCTGTCTCCACTCAACACACCCAGAACTTGAGCCTGCAGCACTCCTGAGCTGCTCCTGCACAGGAGAGCCGGTCTGTCAGCCAGGAGGGCTCTGTCCTTCATTCCTGTGGGACCCCACTGCCACGGACCCACCCCACAGGACCAGCACCCGCAGTGTGCTGGAGCACAGCACTTGGACTTGAGGCCCAACATCAGTGCTTGGGAGAACCCTGCCTGCACTTCGTTTCTGCTTCCCCCGCAGGGCCTGGCAGGGCTGGGAATAAACCCAACACTTGGCAAGGTCAGAGATGAGCTTGGAAGAATCTAAGGGGCCACAGCGTTCCAAAGGCTCGAAGGGGACAGGTCAGCTAGTGCTCACGGGGAGGTACCTGTTCATTAGTGGCTCAGGGTGACTTAGACTGGCACACGGCGCCAAGGGCGTGGGCTGAACACCAGCAGAACTGATGGAGCTGTGACAGTACTGGCCACGAGACCCACAGGGTCTGCAGGCAGGGGGCAAAGAAAGCCCTACTGTCAGGAACCCAGCACCCTCAGCCGACAGAGTTCCACAGCCCAGAGGTTTGCACAGGCAAACTGGACCTGTTGCTGCGCAGAGGCTTCTGTTTGTTCTTGCTGCAGGGCCACACCAGCTCCTGATCCCCTGACACTGTTACAGAATCACAGAGCCTGCAGGATTCTCTGAGAATACTCTGCCTCCCTTCGATTTGCTCCCTTGGAAGAGACCAAACCCCACTCACCTGCACGATGATGCCCTTGCTCTTGTATTCTGCATGGAGGCCCCGGGAGAAGTAATCCACAAACGCCTGCGGAGGGAAGGGTGAAGACGCCTTCAGACGGGAGGAAACTCAGTTCACAGCAACTTGTGAGAGCATCTAATTACCGTCCAGAGGTCAAAGACAACAAGCCGAGGGTTTCAAAGACACTCTCCGTGCTGGAGTGATGCCGACTGAGTAGAAACCCTGCGCTCCCGGAGAAAACGAGGCCTCGGAGCACTCTGATTCAGAAGGGAAGGATTTATGACATGAAGGCTCGGTGTGCTCCCGGGATTCAGTCCTCACATCATCTCCTCGGTCCTTAAGAGTGATACAGGCAGGGTTCCCTTGTGCAGTTCGGCTCTGGTTTCTTGTTCTAGCGGAGCCCTACAGGCAGGTGGGATGAGTGGAGCTCCTCTGACTGAAGGAACTGAGCTATCCCGGCCAAGCCTGAAGCTAAAATACGTGCTGAATCGATTAACTCGAGGGTTTAAGAACCTGTTGCTCCGGAACAGCAAGACTGCCCCCGTTTTAGAGTCATCCTTCGGTCACCAGGGGGTTGACATGGGTCCTGAGTTGCTCCTATCAAGGTCACCCCCCTGCACCCAGGCTGTAAGAGGCAACAGAACACTCTCACCCAGAGCCTGCATTAAACCAAGAGCAAGTTCTATCAGCTACTGCAGGCTCTGGTGGCTTCTAAACTTCAATAGCCCCTTCCTAAGGCGACACCCAGAGTCTGGAGGAAAGGGAGGTTTGTCCTGACGTGGAGGACCCTGCTGAAGGGTCTCCTCCTCCTGCTGAGGTTCTGAAATCCCTGAGGAACTGGAGGTAATCACCTGAGAAAGGGCAACGCTCACTGCTTTCAGTCCTCTGTTAACATCTCCTGCGCTCAGGTCCATCCCATCCGCTGCAGCTCCACGCTGTGCGACCCAGCTCTGGCTGCAGGGCCTTATCTGGACATCTGTTAGGGGAACCTACAAGGCCCTTTCGTAAGGCAGCTGCGACCCACTGGCACGGAGAAACCAGGGCATGGATTGCACGTGGATGGTGGCTCCAGAGCCGTAACCTAGGAACTGGTACCCTAAACCAGCTGCTGTGCGGGGAGACCGGGCACTTCAGGACCAGGAGTGCTTGGCTAAGCAGGGAGCTTCTTGACAGACAGGAAGGAGAGGTAGAAACAAGAAGCAATGGAGGAAAACCTGATGGGGTACTTGAGATCACAGCCTGATCCAGGAAAGCCTAGCGAAGGCCGTGACGGACAGCGCAGGATCCCCCAGACACACCAGCTTCGCACCAGCTTCACACCAGTTTCAAGAGGCCACAGCCTGCTCACACACACTGGCCTCGTTTCAGGATAGCAGAAGCCTACAGACCAGCAGGCTCAACGCGTGGCTGACAGCAAGAGGGAGTCCGACAGAGCTTCCAAGTCAAAGCAGGGGAACGTTCAGCTTGGCCAACGTCCTTCCTCAGCCACAAGCTCCCTCCTTCTCCGGGTAGGAGGAGAGTGCGTTACAGAAACCCCTTCCACACCAGTAAACCCTTCCGCCCGTTTCCCTCTTGACCTTCCCCTACTGGGAGGTTTGTTAGAAAGCCAGTGCTTCCAGTTCATGAAAGAGCCACTAGATGGACACCAAAACATTCGCTCCTGCGGCGCTGGCTCCTCTCTGACACCGGGATCCGGGGTGGAGATCACCCCCGCTTACCTTGGTGGCGGAGTAGAGGGTGAGCAGTGGGGTTGGGTACATGGCAGCGGCAGAGGCGATGTTCAGGATGACCCCTCTGGATCTGAAAGGCAGTGAAGGTGTCTTGTGAAACAAAGGGAACATCTCTCGTGTCTCAGAAAGAGCCTCCAGAAAACCTTTAGGATGCAACTGAGACTAAGGCTGGCTTCAAAGCCCAGCCCAGCCCGAGGTGGGGATGTAGTGACGAGCTTTAGGCACTACCCGAGTCCTGAGGCAGCTGGTGTAAACCAGGAGCTCCTCTGGCTCTACTGGAGAATGAGCTCACACACACCGGGCTGAGCCACCCCAGAGCAAGCAGTGACACTGGCACCAACCCAGAAGGCAGCTTAAACCTCGGGCTGAGGCACCATGAGTCTGTGGTAGAGTTCACACTCTGGTAGCCCTTTCTGTCCTCCAAACGGTGGAGCTGTGAGAGAGGAGGCACCTGCATCTAGAGAAGAGCTTGGCTATAGTGCAGACAGTACGCGGTGGGTGGCTACAGAAGAGACCGACTGACTGGCTCTACCTACAGCAGACGCAGTACTCAGCACCGGGTAGAAAGGAGTTCATCTGCAAAGCTTCAGGGAAACGAGAGGAGCCTCCTGACAGAGAAGCAGCCTTTCAGTCAGTCAGGACCTCAGACACCTTGGCTGAGGTTCACTGCCTCCTCCAGCAGCTACCTGCCAGGCTGGGACACTGACACACGGCAGCACGGCGACAACTCTGCTGTCGGGACAGGGGCTGCCTGGCTATTTGCCCCTGGTTAGCAGGGAGCTGAGTACCCGTGTGCTTCAGAGTGCTGCTTCACTGGCTCTGTGTGAACAGGGCACAGGACAAGAGCTGGAAACCCAGCGTTAACAGAACCAACAGTGCCCACGCCAGAAAATCACCAGCCTGGCAGGGCTCGAGGTCAGCTCCCCGCTCACTGGAAGAGCTCACTCCAAGGTCTCTCCTGTGCAGCAGTCACCCAAACCAGCCCAGCGACCGGGCGCAGAGCCCTCACCACTGACACCTAGCAGGCTCTTCTCACTCCAAACAGGGGGCGCTATAGTGCAGAACGGGAAGATTGGAGAGGGAGGGAAGGAGGAAACAACAACCCCAAGCCCTGAAACACAAGCAGGGGGGGAAGATCACTTCTATCCCAGCTACCCAGGAGCCTGTAAGAGCAGCCGAGTGGAGTAAGAGCAGTGCTGGGGAGTGGCCACAGCCGTGAGTCACCCTCTAGGCTCTGAAGCACTGCACGCTTTCAAACAAACGACTTGAAATCCAGGTCCTGGGGAAGGAACTCGTCTGGATTCCAAACAAAGGGCATTTCGAGGTTAGCAGAGCCAACAGGAGCTTGAGAAGAGCAGCCGGTGCTGAGGTGGTGAAGCCCAGCTCTCAGAGCACTCGTTCAGTCTAGAGCTTTCCAGCAGGAGCAGTGACCACCGTCGAGGTGCAAGTTAGTGGCCTCAGGCAGGGGAGGAGGCCCTCCAGGACACACACCGAGCGACCAGCAGCTCCCTGCACCGGTCTCTTCACAGCAGCTGATGCCACCGGGTTTTCACTTTAGGAAGGAGACAGCCGTAGCCTTTGAAGCTCGCAGTGTAAAACCTGTGGCTAAACAGGAACGGAGAAGCCTGCGTGCAGGGGGGACACCCCCAGCCCCACCAACGGGGACTTCGCTTCTCGGAGGAGCCACAGAAGAAAGCCCTTCAGGGAGGGGTCTGAAGGCCGATGCCAGGATCAGTGCGGCACAGAGAGCCGCTGGCTCCGTCCAACTCAACCGCGGGGTGACTGAAGACAAAACCCAAGCGGCAGCAGCAGCGGGTTGGGGTGAAGAGAGGCAGGCCCCCACCCTCACACCTCCCCAGCCTTCTACCTTAAGCGGTCCGGCGCCGGCGAGCCTATATTTAGCCATCTCGCCGTTGCTGTGGCAACCAGCGCCCGCTCCAGCTGCACGCCGAGTGGAAAGAGCAAAGCTTCCTCTCTGATGCAATTATGCTCTTGCTACTTCCCTGGCCACAGATCCCAGCGCCTCAGATTTGTCTAGAAGCAGCAGGCTGAGCTTCGCTCTGCTCGGGGTTTGGGCTCAGGGGGTTGTTTGTTTCCACGGTCCCGAGGGCGCCAAGCCTGGAGGTTTGGCTTCCCACCTCAGGCAGGAGCTGGGGACCGTGCGGAGCAACGGCTCGTGGAAGGGCAGCAGGATGCTGGGCACTGTAAATGGGCACTTCAGGTGTTCAGAGTGCAAGGGACAGGCCACGGCAGAGGATCTAGTTGCCACCACAAGTGACACTCACCTAGCACCACAAACCAAGCAGGCAGAGGCACACAGAGAGCTCCGCAGAGTCATTATGGTTGGAAAAGACCTCCAAGATCATCAAGCCCAACCACCATCCAGTATTTGCTAAAGGAATGGGGTCTCCTCCTCATAGCAGCCTCTGCTCCCTGCAGCAGCAGCAACAACAACTCCCTGTGGCAGGAGGCTCCCAGACATCCCCAGGGCTCCCTACCTCCTCCTTCCTTGGATCCAACACGCTGGACCCCTGAGCAAATCCCATGCAAAGCTCAGTCGTGTGTTCTCCTGAGGGTCCTAGAGCACGGACAACCTGCTCTGCCTCTGGCAGACCACCACCACCAACCCAGCACCCGGAGAGGTCCAACAGGAGCCACAACAAGCTGCTCGAGAGCCCTGTGTCAGCCCTACCTGCTCAGCACAGTGTCCTATTGAGTCAGGGAGCAGGAATGATGCCATTCCTACTCTGGTTTCGTTCCTAGAGGCTCTTTTCCCAACCCCTGTCCCCACGGCAGGATTTACTGCTGGCCCAAAGCACTGCTGCCTGCAGCGGCCGTTCACTCCTGTCCCTGGACGCGCTGGACATCGACATCCTCCTGCGGCTCCGAGCGGTGCTAATGGGCTGTGAGCTGTGACGGTGCAGGAGCTGGCAGCTGCAGGCTCTGCTTCTGTGCTCTGCAAACCCAAGCGACTTCACAAAACCAAACAGAAGACAAAAGCTTCTCCAAATATTTTTCCCTGGAACAGAACCCAAAGGCCTTCCTCCTTCACAGGGAGCAGCTTCACCCGGCTGGCTCCTCTCAGGGTGAAAGGGGGCTTGGGGTTGCGTGGGGATTTTGGGGGTTGGTTTCTTTTCACTACTGTTAACCTCCTCTTTCCAAGCTTATTGCTGAGCATCAGTCCTCGGGGCTCCCCAGCAGCACCAGTCCTCGGGGCTCCCGACATGAGCACCTCACGACCTGGGGTGCACAGGGGCACTCAGACCCAGGGAGCTGCAGGGTCTGGGTTTGCTGCCCTCGGCTCAGATCACCTTGCCCGGTTAAAAGGGAACAGATAACCACGCGTGGGATGTCCTGCAGGGAGACTACACCTGCTGAGGAGCTCACGAGGTCGGCTCTGCCGGACAGACGATGACACCCGTTCTTCAGGTAAAGGGGAAACTGAGCTTCACAGCTCCAAACCTTGGGCACAAGCCACCACGAAACCCTTCAGCAGCTGAGCGGCTCTGGTTACACCGGCGCCTTCAGAGGCTGGAGGCTTCACCAGAGGCAGGTGCCCTCATCTATCGATCGGCGAGTGCACGTGGGCGAGGAGTAACGTCTGACTTACAAACCCAGGGCAGCACCGCCGCTGCTCGTCCTGTAGAGCTCAGCCTTACAGCAAAGGCTGAGCCTTCACCCCAGTGCTCTGCCTTGGGTTCTGCTTCCCAACAGGCAGGTGCAGCGACCGTGGGCTGGGGAGACCCTACAGAAACCCCCCAGCCCGAGCTGGGCAGTCGGCACACGTCTGCATCTGCCAGGGCGACACCAGCACGGCTCTGCCTCCCCTTTGAAAAGGGCTGCTCTCCAGCCCTCCTCTCCCCAAGGATCACACCTCCCGCCGGACAGCGAGAGCCCGTTCTTCGCATCCATCTGACTTAGGAGGACCGGGAGAAATAGCCTGAGGAAGGTTATTCCCAGGAACTGTAACCACCCCCTCAGAGGAGCAGGTTGTTGAGTTAGTGCTGGTGAGTCAGCCGGGCTTTGTAATTCTGTTCTAAAAGGAATCACCACAACAGCGGAGCAGGGAGAGGAGAAAGAAAAAGGGAATCGAGTGGAAAAGGCTTCCACCGCCTGATGATTCATGCCCCGCCGGCGTGACTCACCCCGCATCGCTCTGCCATTAAAGCGCCCAGCCCGGGCTGATTAGTCACAGTAATGAATTTTTCAAGAAAGGATTCTCCCCTATAAATAATGATGACTTTGTCTGGGTACCGGTGGCGTGACTCACCTCGCCAGCATGCCGGGCAGCACCAGGCGTGTCATCTGCGAAGAGAAAACAGTCGTGATGGCTCAGGACGCAGACAGCAGCCAGGCAGAGACCCGGGGAAACCTCCCCTCCGCCCCCTCGGCCCCGGCCCCGCAGCCCCGGCCAGACTTTGCGTGGGCAGGGTATTTTTATTCCACCTGGATGACTTGGCAGGGGGTGAGCGCTGGAGCTGGGGAGCCCGTCCAGCTGGTAGCAGGAGGACAAGAGGAGTAAATCAGAAACCGCTTATGCCCGGACCCAAGGCAGGACCGATCACGCTTAGGCTGGGCGTAGTGACCGGCTTAGGCTTAGGCTTCAGACGAATCCCAAAGCAGAGAGAGCACCGCACAGAACTGACAGAGAGAAGTCCCCAGCACAATGGGACCGACAGGCAACACTTCAGTCCCCACAAACCTTTCCCTGCTGATCACGCAGGGAAGAACCTGCCTCTCCCCGGGGGAACACAGCCCGGGAAGCTCCTTGTGACACCGAGCGATCTATTTACAACCTGCCTGAAGGATCCTCCAGAGCAGAACCCCCCGAAAAACTTCCCAGCTGCAGGCTGAGCAGCTCTGACACGGGAAACAGAGCACCAACCTGAGCTTGGGCCACTCGTGATAATAGAATCCCAGAGGGACTGAGGCTGGCAGAGCACTCTGAGCTCCTCCAGCCCAGCCCAGCCCCTGACATCACCCCATCAGCCAGAGCAGGGCACTCAGGGCCACAGCCAGGCTGTCCTTCAACACCTCCAGACACGGGGACTCCCCCACTGCCCTGGGCAGTCCAGTCCAGGCTCTGAGCACCCTTTCCCTGAGGAAGGGCTTCCTAACAGCCAAGCTAACCCTCCCCTGGCAGCTTCAGACCCTGCCCTCTCATCCTGGTTCTGGCTGCCTGGGAGAAGAGCCTGACCTCCTCCCTTCAGGGGAGGAGCACCCCATCGCCCCACAGCTTCAAGCCCTGCGATGGCCGAGCGAGGCGGGAAGGACCACCAGGCAGCAGAAAGCATTGGCTCACCCCCTGGGAGCCCTTCCACAGCACCCGCACCGGCCCCTCTGCGGTGCTGTCACCCGGGGGGGGTCTGGCTCTCCGAGTTTCAGACAGCAGCCTTTTTGAAGCAGGCAGGAAGATCTCTCAAACCAATGCACGCTGGCTGCTGGCTGAGGGTGACAGGAGAGGGACAGGGTGGAGGCGGGCTGTGGGGCTCCTGTCTTCTCGGCCTTTCCCCCCCAGAACACGTTCTGCCATCGGCCATGCAGCACCACAGCCTCCAGACCTTCCCTGCCATCCCAGCAGTGAAACCCAACGGTCAGAGGGGGCAAACATCACCGGGCTGGACGGATCTGATGCTGCTTCAGAGAAAAGCCAGCTCGTGTTGACTCTACACCTGCACACCACTGCTCCCAGGGATGGGGAAAGCACTGCGTCAGGCCGAGGGGCCAGGAACGACTGGGGATGCTTTCAGAGTTCGAGACTGACAGATCTGCCTGGTGGGAGCTTCAGGATCTCCCCCACGAAGCAGCATCAGGCAATCAGCTGCAGCACCTACCTATCAGCTCCTCACGGACCCAGCCTGAAACTGAGCTCCCTCAGACACCCCCTGCGTGGGGCAGGCACCAGTACGGGACCTCCTGCTGTGATGCAGAGGGGTCCCCTCCTCTAGGACTTTGCTGCAGCTGGTGACCAGAAAACACTAGAGCAGCTCCCAGTGCCTGCAGGAGAGATGGAGAGGGGCTTTTTTGGAAGGACTCTGGTGCCAGGACAAGGGGGCTGGGTTCAAGCTCCAAGGTGGGAGATGGAGCCAGGATCTGAGGCAGAAACCCCTCCCTGTGAGGGGGCTGAGGCCCTGGCACAGGTTGCCCAGGGAGGTTGTGTCTGCTCCACCCCTGGCAGTGCCCAAGGGCAGGCTGGATGGGGCTGTGGGCACCGCGGTCAGAAGACCCCCCCACCTTCCATCCCCTCCGGAGGAGGAGGAGGAGAGCATGGATGGCAGAGGAGGATGTCAGCGCCACGCCGTTTGTTTTCCACCCGGATTACTGTTTAGAGGGGATTTCACAAACCTGTGAAACGGGGCCAAACTGTTTTCCCTCTCGGCGCTTCCCCACGCTGGGATGTGTGAGGAGCGAGACGTGAACACTGCCAGTCAGTCGCCGTGCACAGAGCCACCGCCGCTCCAGAGGAGCCCGCCCCACGGCAGACGGCAGCGCTCTGAGTCAGTCGCGCCTCCCGCAGCCAAGTCCACGCTGGCTCAGCCTGTGCCAGCAGTGCCAGAGCAGCGTGGCAGCGCCGCTGGAAAACAGTCCCAGTGCTCATCTGAACCCAAGTGTTTGCAGCAACGAGGTGGTCTGGCCACTGCACCCAGGGTTCGCGTGGGTGAGCTCCACCCGGGGCAGCCCCACTGGTGCCTCCTGACGGGGAGAGCTGGCACTCGGACACCAAGCGGGCAGGTCTGCAATCAAACAAGGATCCCCACCGTGTACACAGTGGGTACACAGTGCCCACCGTGATTAGATGATCCTGCTGTGATGGGGTCTTCTAAGCATCACTGAGGTTCAAAGAGACCTCAGGGATCATAGGATCAGAGTTGGAAGAGACCTCCAAGCTCATCCAGTCCATCCATCACCCCAACCCCGCTCTGCCCACTGGACTCTGCCCTCCAGGGACACAGCTACTTGTTTGTTGAACCCCTCCAGGGACAGTGACTGCCCCCCGCCCCGGACAGCCTGTTCCAACCCCTGAGCACTCTGTCAGGGAAGAGACTGCTCCTGATGGCCATCCTAACCCTTCTCTGACTCAGCTTGAGGCCACCTCCTAGTGTCCTGTTGCTGATTACTTGGGAGAACAGACCGACCCCCAGCTGTCTCCACCCTCCTTTCGGGCAGCTGTGGAGAGCACTGAGGTCTCCTCTCAGCCTCCCCTTCTCCAGACTGAAGAACCCCAGTTCTCCCAGCTGCTCCCCACCAGACCTGTCCTTCAGGCCCTCCCCAGCTTAAGATCCCTGAACGCAAGCACCACTGCGGCGTGTACTCAGCACAGCCTCACCCCCAAAGGCTCAAACACCGAACGCTCTCGACTCGGCGTCTACAAGCAGCTACACAACTCCAGGGTCCCCCGATTCCCCCAGCATCCCCAGAGAAAAACCCCCAGCGCTGCCAGACTGCTGCTGAAAGACCTCTGTCACCCCCTGTCCTGCTCTCAGGTTCGGAGTTGGCGAAGCAGGAGGCAGCGTTTAATCCCTCCCCGAGGGCCACGCGAGTGACATCCACAGCCTCTGCGAGTGCTGGCAACCTTCCCTCGCTGCTCTCAACTCCTGTTATGCACTGGGCGACCTCATCCCCTGCGCTGACGATGACTCGGGACACAGAGCACCTCTTGGCTAGACCGCTCAGTGATCTCAAGAGCTGCTGCTTCCCTCCCAATGATCTCCCACCTCCCGCCAGCACCTCCAGCATGAAGCTCACAGAGGCTTCTAGCAGGGCACAAGCAAACAGCCCTCCCTTGACCCCAGACTTCCAGGTGGGGAAGGGACTGGAGAGAAAGGCTGATGGGGAGAGGCTGAGGGAGCTGAGGGGGTTCAGCCTGGGGAAGAGGAGACTCAGAAGGGAACTTCTCATGCTCTGTAACTACCTCAAGGGAAGTCGTAGACAGGTGGAGGTCAGGCACTTCTCCCAGTGAGTGCCAGGATGAGAGGACAGGGCCTGAAGCTGCCTGGGGAGGGTTAGGTTGGCTGTCAGGAAGCCCTTCCTCAGGGAAAGGGTGCTCAGAGCCTGGACTGGACTGCCCAGGGCAGTGGGGGAGTCCCCGTGTCTGGAGGTGTTGAAGGACAGCCTGGCTGTGGCCCTGAGTGCCCTGGGCTGGCTGCTGGGGTGATGTCAGGGGCTGGGCTGCCTCAATAGCTCTGTGTCAAACCACCTGCACTCGGTTCACCTCTGGTTTGGAGAGAGGAGCACAGGACAGTCAGTGTGTGGTTTGCCAGCTGGGTAACTCCCCAGCATGCGAGCACAGGGGGCACCTCCCCGAGGCCAGAAGCTTCTGTTCAAACTGACTGCACCCAGCAGCTGTTCACCCTCAAGACAGAACCAAGAGCACCTCAGCCACTCTTCACAGGCGTGAGGACAGCTGTGCTGGAACGCGCCGAGGCTGACAGGATGCCAGAGGCATGAGACGCTGTGGGATGGTTCTGTGAGGTGCTGATCATAAACAGGGTGACTCAAGCTACTCTAGCTTATCCTGGAGAGCAGCACAACTGGTCGCGAGCCCAGAAACGGAGGTGCATGCCATGTCAAAGCCGGCCTCAACTCTTCTTCTACGCTGCCAACTTCAGCAATACCTACTGCAGGGGCTCACCGCAAAGTTTTCTGCTCTCAGAACGGCTCCAAGGCAGCCAGAGAGCCCAGTGCTTCCATCACTGGGTACTGCACTCCCTCTGCTGGCACCGCACAGCTCTGGCACCTCCGCCTGCGGGTGACACCTGTCTCTCCTACCCATCTACATGCTGCTGACCTTAGGAGAGGTCCACGAGAGGCCCTTGGGAAGAGAACACTTTCGGAGGTGCCCACCCGTAACTGAGGTCTCTGGGGAAAGCCAGCAGGAGCACAGGCAGCCACCACAGCCCACAGGGCTTCTCGGTCAACTCCAACTCTCATGACACCAGCAGCAGTCGCTTTCCAGGTGGGAAGTTCCTCATAGCCACTGCTGTGGGGTTTCTAACTTCACAGCAAGTCCTTCTGAGGTGAAAGGCCCACGGAAGCAGGAGATAGCAGCAACCAGCTGGCATTAACAACCCTGGTCAGTGGGGACACTCCACCTCCTCTTCAAACCCCACTGAAGAGGCTCTGTCTGCTCTGATGGGTGTGAATCTCCCCCCGCGGGGACTTTCAGGACTTGATCTAATCGGGACAGCTGCGGGCAAGTCAAGAAGGGGCTGGAAGGGACCTCTGAAGACCATCTAGTCCAACCCCCTGCTAGAACAGGACCACCTAGAGATCTTTCTAGCCAGCCCTCAAACACCTGAAGGCTGGGAGGCAGAAGGTTGATGCTCAGCACACGGAGCTGATTACGCAGAAGCGAGCCCGGTTCTCCCTGTGGCTCCTGTCATGGGCAGAAACCAGCTCAGTGCCTTCGCACTTCACAGGCCAGTAGGGGGGCACTCACCTTACAAACGGCCATGATGTTGATGTTGATCATCTGGTCGATGGTCTGCAAGGAAAGAGAGTTGGGGGCGTTGCTGTAAGCTATCCGATCGCTATCTACCCACCCGCCGGGGTCAACTCAAGTTGACGCTTCCACATCCACCTGCACTCCAAAGTGAGGAGCAGCAGGGCACCTCCAGAGCACAGGCTGGGAGCTGCTCTCGGTCAGGGTTTGTCCCTGGTTGCAGATGGAACCAGGACAAACTCGGCTGCCCTAGACTGGGTCATAAATCCACGCCTGGGTTTTGCTCTTCATCAGTTTGGAAGGAGAACAAAGCCCACGGCGATTATCAAAGGATCACCCAGTCCAACCCCCTGCCACAGCAGGAGCCCCTGGATCCAGGGGCACAGGAACAGGCCAGGGGCGTTTGAAACGTCTGCAGAGGAGACGACTCCACAACCCCCCTGGGCAGCCCCTGCCAGGGCTCTGNCTGGACTCTCTCCAGCATCTCTGTGTCCTCCTGGAACTGAGGGGCCCAGAACTGGACACAGTACTCCAGATGTGGTCTCCCCAGGGCAGAGCAGAGTGGGAGGAGAACCTCTCTCAGTCTCCTAACCACCCCCCTTCTAATCCAGCCCAGGATGCCCTTGGCATTCTTGGCCAGAAGGGTCAGTTGCTGGCTCCTGGGATCCTGTTGGCCACCAGAACTCTGTCTCCTGCACCACTGTCCAGTGGGTCAGTCCCTGGGTTGGTGAGGGACACAGAAATCAGGCACCAAGGGAATCACTGATCATGGGAATTAGGATCCTCAGTGCCACCCAGAGTGCCCCCACAGCACCAGCTGCCAGAAAGGGTGGCCTTTAGCTTCCATCCCCTTAGTCAGGGAGCTCCTTTGGAAGCTCTACCCCTGGTGAACACCACCCCGACAGGGCCACGGACAGGAGTGGAATTCAGACAGGGAGCTGTCTGCAACAGGAGAGCAAAATGAAGCGGAGGGGGAGAGCATGGAAACACCCGAGGACACCCTGGCACTGCCACGGCAGCTGGGCTCTGCCACACGGACCTCTTCCAGCTCTCTGTGGCCTTCACTCTGGTCCAAACCCCTCGCTCTGTGGGTTTCCAGCCTAGGGGAGCCTGACCTCTGCGTCCAGCACTCAGTGCTGCCCCTGAGAAGCCCAGAAGGCAGCAGACAAGCACTCACCTTGTCCAGGTCTGGGACATCGAGGAAGTATTCGGGATACCCGTACGAAACCCCCACGTTGTTGACTGGAAGGAAAGCAGGGGTTCCCGTTAGGATCGCTCTGCAAGAGCCGCACGTGAAGCCCCCCCACCCCCGTGGTAACCCCCTAGCTGTGCACTCTTCTCCAGGCAAGAGCTGCTGCGAGCAGCGGGTCACATCCACCTTCCCCCTCTTCCCTTTCGGGTCCATCAGGGACAGCACCGCAGCACTGGGCTCTGCGCAAACGGACTCGCAGGCCCCCGAGAAGCTCTCGTGCCTGGCAGTGACCCCGGGTCACGCACTGCTTAACGTCAGCAAACAACTGTGAGGTGAAACAGATAGACTGGCCGCTCCCCCCAGCACGTTTGCAGCCACCCCGGGTGCCCCAGGGCTGCACACATCACCCACGGCTCTGGAGCAGGCTCCATCGCCCTCTGGAGCATCCATGGTGGGAACAACAGGGTGCAGAGGTCACCCGTGGCTCTGGAGCAGGCTCCATCGCCCTCTGGAGCATCCATGGTGGGAACAACAGGGTGCAGAGGTCACCCGTGGCTCTGGAGCAGGCTCCATCACCCCCTGCAGCAACCATGGTGGGAAGGAACAGGGTGCAGGGGTCACCCGTGGCTCTGGAGCAGGCTCCATCACCCCCTGCAGCACCCATGGTGGGAAGGAACAGGGTGCAGGGGTGTGCAGAGCCCCCAGCCCAGCGGTCAGTCTGACTGTCAGTAGATGGCAGCAGGAGCCCGAGAGGCTGCAGGGCCCCCAGAGAGCAGCTGGAGTTGGGGGATCCCGCTCTGCTCCAAGGAACTGGGGACTGACGGCAGCAAACCGCGCTCCCTGCCACCCCTTTTCCCCCTTGCAAACTGACAGGGAGAAGGGGTGAACCCCTTGGATCCAACCTTTCCCCCCCCAGTTATTTCTTAGGTTTGACTCAGCGACGCGGAACCTCCTCGGCACCAACTCCACCCAACTCGGGGAAGAACTTCCAGCGCCGTCAGGAGGCGACGATGCTCCGCAGCCTCGCCTGCCCGCAACCTCATCAAAGCATCTTGATAGAGAGCCCAAAAATAAACCAGATGAGAAAACAACCCACCCCAGCAAGCAAACGGGATCTCCTCTGCCGAGGAGCCGCTGCTCGTCTTACGCAAGAGAATCGGGTGACATTCGGTTGCTGTGGCAACGTGTGACATTCACAGCGTGTCTTGCACCCCAGAGAATCCCCCTCCCCGGCACTAGGGATGGTGCTGGAGGCACCGTGAGCCTGGGGGGCGGCAGCCGGGGGGTGTGGGGTAAGAACCTGCAGGAAAAGGTCGCTGCTAGAGTGCTATAAATACATAAATAAACTAACACCATGGGGTGGCCCCGGGGCTCTGCCCAACCCCAGAGCTACCAGGGGATCAAGAGGGGTGAGAGAACTGGTGCAGAAGACGTTCTGGCTGAGTGAATGAACTTCATTCAGGAGGTTTCCCCTGCCATCGACCGCTCCTTGCGGCCCAGCTGCCTGTGTGCTCGTGGAAGCACTTGAGCTCATCAGTCACGTCGTGTCTCTCCAGTTCATCACGTATAGGTGACCTTTAAAAGCACAGGAGTGGAGGGGACTGGGGAGCTGGCAAATCCCCAGCAGACAGTGCTCTACCTAAAAAGAGAGAAGCCTTTAAAGAGGAAGCAGGTCCCATCCTGCCAGAGCTTTACACCCTGAAATCAATCACTTGTCGGCCCATCCCTGGGGGAAGGGTCCTGGCCACCAAGTGCAGCAGGGGATGGGGTCTCCAAATCTAAAGATACAGACCCTGGCCACCGTCCCCCAACTCCGAGTATCTCTGTGACCCACACTGCAGGGACCCAGCGTGAGCCAGGGGGAAATGCACTCCCTGCAGGTGCACTGTTGGGGGTAACGAGGGGCTACGGGGCCGTGTGGGTCAGATGCCACCGGAGCATCGCAGCGCTTGGCGAGGAGGAAGACTCCCCACCTCTGCCTGTTGAACACACTGCAGTCAGCACATGTTCCAAGTCACTGACAGACGCTGTTTTGAACACACACCAAAACATTATGCAAACTCTTTTAGCCTTCCTACGTGGGTGAGGAGAAGCTTCCAAATAAGAAGTTTACAGGGATTTCAATCTGTAAGGGCTTCGCTCAGACTCTGGGTGGCTACCGAACCGCAGGAGGAGGCGAGCGCCGTACGCAGCGGCTCCCGCGTCTCTACGGACCACCGATGGGCATCGATCCCTGCCCGCTGCCCCACAGGACACCCCAAAGGAGCCCTCAGCCCTCACGGCTGCTCTCTACAGCCTCCCTTCCTGAGCGTGATCAGCAAAAGCTGCAGTCTGGATTGCAGGGGAATTTAAGGTTCGAGAACGTAATCAACGGCCACAAAAGCACCAGGATCAGGACTTCCCGGAGCAGCCATCACCCGGGGCTGACTAATGACCTCGGCAGCTTGGTTTCTATCCATACAGCTGGGGAAAAGCCCTCCTCGTGGTGGCCTCTGATGCCATCAGCTCTCCTGAAGCGGCCTGTGATCAGTTACAGGAGACTTCTGCAAACCTGCCCTGGGGATGGGGATGCTCTGCTGCAGGAGACACGAGTCCTCACAGCAGCTGGCTGCTGTTGTAGCCAAGGTGCTCACACAAATCGAGGCAAGAACCAGGCTCGGGACCCAAAGCAGCCCCCTGGCAGCGGCAGTGACTCCAGTGGATGTGAATTTCGAGAGCAGCTGAATCCTGGCTGCGCCCAAACCTGCCACAAGGCGCAGGGAGCGCTCTGGGCTCCATCCTCTCATGTGGTTTGCACTGAGGTTCCAGAGAGCCATTTCCCCCCTCGTTATTTGCAGGCCCTGTGCAACGAGATTCATCTCCCGGTGTCACAGCCCGCCCCGTCCTCTGTCACACTGGGTGCCTCAGTTGGCCCAGAGAGGGTTCGACCGTCGCTGCAGGAACTGAGCGACGCCAGGTTCTGGGGTCTGCTGGGAACAATTTGGGGTTCCCAGGGCTGGGATGGGGTGGGGTGGGATCTGCCAGCCCACGTAAAGCTGCCCAAGGCCGAGCTGCAGAAATCCAGGGCACTCACTGCTGTTTGTGCTTTCAAGGACAGAACCAGGCGACCGACAGGCAGCTGCCTTTGCCCCCTGTTCAGGACAGGTTTAAAGGTTTCTTAAATACAGGACCCCGATGGAAACGACTCGGTGGTCACTCTGTCTGTTCACAGACACCACCGACCCTCCTGCAGCACTGCAAACCAGCAAGAGAACTGCCCAGCCAGCCCAGAGCCTGCAGGTTACTCAGACCACTGCCTACTGCCTCCATTTCAACTCTGTAATTAGAAGCTGTGTCTGGAGCTTGCTCGGGTTCTAAGCTGCTGTTAGGAGCCCCGAGCAACAGTGGAACACCACACGGGAACAGAGAGAGTATTCCAGCTCCTGGAGTATTCCAGCTCCTGGAGCACAGGCACCCATGGCAGCTCCACCACAGATAGCTCAGAGCATCCCGAGCAGGCAGCCACATGGCTTTAGCCAGGCAAACATCATCTCTGGCCAACGGGAAGGAACTGGTGGGCAAGTGAGGACGACACAGCACTGGGACAGTTTGAAAGGGTCAGACACAGACCTAGAACGCCGACCTCCAGACCTTCCAAGGCCGCCTGGATCCTAGCGTAAATAGCTTCTCGCTCTCCGAAGTCTGCGACGACGACCTTGGTTTCCACCTGGTACTTCTCCTCTAAAATAAAACAAAGGTGGGAACAGCTGGATTAGAGGTCAGGAATTAGGAATCCGGGGGTTACTGTGGTCTTACAAAACACTGTGTTATGGTGAGTGAGTCCTTTGGGCTGAGCAGAATGACCCCTCAGAATCACTGGGGCTGGCAGAGCCCTCTGAGCTCCTCCAGCCCAGCCCAGCCCCTGACATCACCCCAGCAGCCAGACCAGGGCACTCAGGGCCACAGCCAGGCTGTCCTTC
>VZRI01006438.1:59099-72993 GCA_013397515.1 Upupa epops | reverse complement strand
CCTGGCCTGTTCCTGTGCCCCTGGATCCAGGGGCTCCTGCTGTGGCAGGGGGACTGGACTGGGTGATCTTTCGAGGTCCCATCCAGTCCCTGACACTCTGCGAGTCTGATTCCATGCTGCTCCTTGATTCCCTCCAAACCCATCTCCTCAGTCACCCCGTACAGGTGCATGGAGCTGGTTTCCCCATGGGCTGAGCTCATCTCCTCACCCAGAGCCTCGCTGGTGGCCCGGTGAGGCCAGCCAGGCTCTCACTCCAATGCCGGAGGTTGTTTCTGCTCTACCCCGACACCGGCAGCACTCTCTGTCACGATGCTCTCTGGGCTTAAGGGCTAAATTGCCCCATTCTGACGGGCACTTTCTGTCTCAAGCAGTACATTCCAGCTCCGTATCTGGAGCCGACGAATCCATCAAGAGCAGAAGTACAGCGAGAAAAAGAGGTAAAACCCAGCTTCAGAGATCCCTGAACGAGCGGGAATAATCAGAGCAGAGTGCAGGCAGCTGGAAATGCCAGTCAGTCGGTGTCTGGAAATACCAGAAGGAAATACCAAGGGTTGAGAAAGGTGAAATAATTGCAGCCACTACAGACAGAGTTAAAAATAACCCCCCCAAGGACAAGGTGAGGGCTGAAAATAGAACTGAGAGAGAAAAGGAACTAACAGAAAAGGGACCCTTGGCCGGTGAGCGGAGGGAGGCAACGCAGGAGACCTTTCTCCGTCTGTGTGAAGGTGAGGGGATAGGAGCTGCTGCTCGCAGAGGTGAGGCAGCGTGTGACCCCCTGCCGGGGACTGAGATGCCCCCCCCCAAGGGATAAGGACTCTCACCTCTTCCGCATAGGCTTTTCCGATCCCATCGGTAGCTCCTGTGACCACTGGGGGAAGAAACAGAGAGATGAACGTTAGCTGCTTCACAGCAGGAACTGCCGTGGGTGCTCACGGGGAGGCTGTAAAGCCCTCGCTCCAGCCACGAGGTGCATCAGCACCTCTGGAACAGAGGCTTTTTACTCCCCCTCTCAGAGAACCCCCACTGAAACCCCTCTCCGTGTAAGACAGAGGAGGAAGAGCTGGAGCTGAGAGCCAGCAATCGCTCCAGGGACGGGGCTCAGCAGCCCTCCCCTGGCCAGCTGCACGCCTTGGGAAGCCTCGTGAGCTGAGAGAGGTCTCCAAGTCACCAACTAAAACCAGCTCAGCCAGGACTAGTCGAGCAGCTCTCGAGTTACTTTTAAGTACCTCATAAATCAAAACGATCTTGACGCCTGCAAGCACCCCATAAAACAAACCTCTGCAGGACACTCTCCAGGGGAGTCGAGACCCCCCTCCCTGCGACCACGGTGCCCACCGGCAGTAAGCACACGCGACCCAGCAGCCACCAGGCGCCGGCTGGGCTGCTGGAGCTTAAACCTTCGCACCCGTGGGTGACTGGGATGTGTGTCAAGGCTCGAGTCTTTCTAGGATTCCTTTCCACACGCTGAGGAGCTCTGAGTGACTCAACATGCCATTAGTTTGACAGATTATTCCAGGGCTCTCCCCACACCAGTAGCTGATCATCTCCGTTTGCTCACGACACAGCAGCTTCTCCAGCCAGCACCTGCTTCTCCAGCTCCTGTCCACAACAGCCCGCTCCACTCCACTGCCTTCCCCTCTCCCCGAGCCCTTCGCCCACACCCCAGCACCTCCATGTGGAGGATACGCTGGAGCTTTCTGCTTGTCCTGCCCAGAACAGCTCGGCTGGTGCCTGCGCTGCTCTGCCCAAGCAACTGGGCTGGGTTAAAGCTTCAGGAAACCTCGGGTGAGCCTCTACCTGAGCAGAGCCCGCGGCTGACAGAGGTGGGGGTCAGCAGCACCCTCCCTTCAGGGCACCCCAAGAGGGTCGCAGTGATTTCATGAGTCCCTGCGTGCAGATGTCCCATCACAGCTGGGATGCAAACACAGCAGCCAGAGCATCGCTGTGCGAGGACTACCCACTGGGAGCTGCGGTATTAGACTCTGCTTCTGGCTATAATGAAGTGGATATAGTAAAAAGTGGTGAGGCCACCAGCCAAAGGTCCCATCCGACCTGAACAGCCAACGGGGTGAGAGGGGCAGCCCTTCACCTCACCTGCGGACTCCATGGCTGGGGTGAATCACAGCACAACTGGCTGGAGCGCTAAGACCAGTGATTCTGGACTGGCCCAGGACTAACAGGAGGCTTCTCTCTCCCCCAGTCAGACCCCACTTCAGTCTGGCCACCTGCAGCCCAGAGGCTGATTCACCCTCCAGAGCAGAGCTGGAGGCATTTAAATAAACTATGAGAGAGACTGTAAAACCCCACCAGGGGAACTGGAGGTGCCCGAGCCATCACCTGCAGGAGCTACCGACTGCCTGCGGCTGGCAGAGCAAGCAGGGAAGGAGTAAGTTATTGTCTGCGGGAGAGAGCCCTGCGCGTGAGCGTACACATTTACTCACTAGTCAGACTCGCTGTAGTAGCTTCCCACCTCAGCCATCTGCCGTCTCCAGCAGCTCCTGTGTGAGCCCACCACAGCGAAGGCTGCCCGAGAGGAGGCTCCTGCGGGAGCTTTGGGGACCACAGAGGTAAAGGGGAGGGAAAAGAGGCAGCCAGTACTGGGATGTAGTTGGGCTGATCTCACTCCTGATGCACCTGCACTCGCACCGGGGAGGGGATGTCCTCTGGACACCAGGTATTCCAGACAGGAGCCTGTTCTAGGGGTGGAGACCTGGGGTCTGAAGCTAGAGGATGGGCTGACACACGCAAGGCTACCTCATCCCGAAACAACTGCCCAAAGGCTCCTGTGCCCAGTCCACACAGCCCAGCCCGGAGAGCCCACCTTCTGGACTGGGTCAAGCTGGCAGCACCTTGGTTATAAAGGGTTAAAGCCCACGATCTGTGGAGGGGGGGTTCAGCCTCTAGCCCCAGCGTCCATTTCAGTCTCATATCCCAACAGATCCTGAACAGCAGACAGGTGGGAAGGCCGGTAAAACCACGGAGCCACGGCAGACACCCGCGTTGATGTGACATCTGAACCCACCAGCGTCTGGAGGGAGCCTCCAGAGAGAGCCCTGCTAGAGCTCAGGTGTGCAAAGAGAAACCCGCAGCGTGGCACTAGGGTCTCCAAACACAGACACCAGCGTGGGGCATCGTCGGTGCAGGCTCTGCTGTCTGTAGGCTGCAGACCTCCCCACAGCCACCACACGCACACAAGTCATCCGCACAGAGCCCAGAGCAGCAGGCACGACTCTAACTCCAGTGCTAGCACGTCGCTTCCACCACCAGCACAACTTCCACCGCAGGGCAGGGCAGCTTCTTGGCCCTAAAGACCCGAACTCTGCTTCCCGTGGAGTGGGGGAGGAAAACAAAGACAGAACAAACACCCCCCTTCACCTCCCGTGTTGAGTTCACTCCGACATCTGCACCCTCCTCCAATGACCTCTTCAAACAAAGATGCAGCTACACAGGACCCTTGGCTACCAGACCAGTCAGCCATGGGCACAACTCACTGGTCCTCTCAGCCCATGCGATGCGCTGTGCGACCGCCTGGCCAGGGACTCGGCTCTACAAGATGAATGTGCCCGCTGGGGTGGGACTTCAGGGGCTGGAAACGCAGGATCTCCTCCAGAAGAAGGGATTCTGGAAAAGGAGGAGGCCTGTGCCTTCCCAAGTTAGAGGTCACCTAGAAAACCCCCTCCGAGCTCTAGCTGGATGAACTTCAAAGGGCTCTCCCACCCCCCGCCAGGCAGCAGCAGTGCCCAGCAGAGCAGGGCAGTCTGATTTGTGAATGAAGCGACTACTCAGAGCCCAGAGAGAACACGCAGATCCGCTGCTCCTGCGGCCAGGGCGCCTTAAAACAAAGGCAAGAGAGCGGCGCAGAGAAGCACGAGGCAGGATGCAGCAATCCGCTCGTCTCTCGGCGGGAGCGAGGACCAGCACTGACACAGGCAGAGGGAGCTCAGAGGATTCTGCTGCAGCTCTGCAGAGCAAACACGCTCCAACGAGATTAGGGATTCGTGACTGCCCAATTCAAGGTTAGGCTCCAGCGAAGACGAAGCTCCAACGGATCGCTCCTGCCTGCGGGCGCTAACGCGCCTGCACGCGGCACAAGCAGCCTGTGGGATGGCTAAGGGAGCTGGGAATGCTGCTGCCCGGCAGCTCGCGTGGCCCTCGCCCTGCGCCGTGGAGCCAGCCACGCGCTCTCTCTTCCAAACTGACTTCAGTTCGGCCATCTCTCTGCTGCTGCTAAGAGGAGGAGGTCAGAGGCAGCGCCTTGACGTGCGAGAGCGGATGCGCTCACGCACAGCGTTACCCAGGAAGGGCAACTCAAGGCCTTGCCCGTGTTGTTCCCCCCCAGAGAGACAGATGAGGGCCCAGTGATTGGGGAGCACCCACACACATCCTGCCAGAACCCTAGCAACCAGCACGGCTCTGAGAGAGCAGCTCAGCAACCACTTGTGATCCCAGGAGACATTTGAACTCGAAGGGTCTGGGGCACAGGTGCCGCGAGGAGTGGCTGAGGGAACTGGGAGGGCTTAGCCTGGAGAAAAGGAGGTTGAGGGGAGACCTCCTCTCTCTCTACAACTATCTGACAAGAGACTGGAGTGAGGAGGGTCCCAGCCTCTCCTCCCAAGTGATAGGACCAAAGGAGATGGCTGCAGGCTGTGCCAGGAGAGGGTCAGGCTGGGTGCTGGGAAGAATTTCCTGACCAAAGCCTTATCTGACACTGGAAGAGGCTGCCCCGGGCAGTGGGGGAGTCCCCACCCCCGGAGGGATTTAACCAACGCGTGGGGCTAGTACTCAAGGACAGGGGCTAAGGGTGACCTGGCAGTGCTGGGTCCAAGATTACACTCCACGAGCTCAAAGGTCTCTCACAACCAGAGACAGTCTGTGATCCAAGGTTGCCAAAATGGCCACTGCAGAACCAGTCGCTTGGCTGCGTCCTCCACTCTCGCAGAAGAGTCACCCCTACCCTGCAACACCCCCTCCCGACAGGAGCGAGGGTCCAGCACGGCACCCTCAGACCTCAACACGGAGACTGAGCCCGGACCCCGAGCAGGTCTGGTGGAGGCGGAGCGGCCGCAGGAGCTTCGCAGCCCAGCTACCCTTAGCGCAGGTCTGAAGCACAGCACATAAATAACCGAGGACTCGAGATCCTTCTGCTACGAAACGCAGAGGCTATATTAAGCCTATGACAGCTCCTGGGGAAAACAAAAGCTGGCAAGGGGAGAGGAGACTCTCCCAGCTTGGCATCAAGCAGGGCTTCATTTATTACAGATTTATATAAATCACTGGCATCCGACCAGCACCGAGCTTCTAGATTATCTCCAGCCAACTCAAGTACTTCAGTCTGCGCCAGTTAAAAATACTCGGCTCTCTGTCCTCAGCTTGCTAGGAACGGCTATTTTTAGGAAGAGCCCAATCAACCTTATCAAAACCAGGCATCAAAAATAGACCGGGAGAAACACTGGAAGCCGACCCTATTTTTAGCCGCTCCGTCTATCCCTGCCGTCACCCTCCAATTCCGCCCGCACGGACCATGCACGGGCGCCCGGCTCTTCTAGGCAGATCCTCGTCGTGACCCCTTGCTTTGCCTTTTATTCCTCACCTCTCGATTTTAAGTCCTTTTATTCCCCCCCCCTTTTCCTCCCCTTCCCAACACCTGAACGCAGAAAACACTCGATTGATTAAAGATTAATCCAAGCGCAAGGCGTGACAGCTGCCTTTCGTCTGAGCGCCGGTGGGGAGAGGAGATGGGATGACAGCGAGCTTGCATCAGTATTCCTCCTGGGGATCTATTACACGGGAAGAAAATTGCTATTTCAATTCCCTTTTGTTGCTAAAAATAGCAGCCCCAATTGATTCGAGCAAACAGGGCACCGGCTTAGCGAAGCCAAATTTAGAAAGCACTGAAGTCCCAAAGAGCCGGGCGCTAACGCAGGCTAACACATGCCAGCTCCTATTTAACCGAGAACAAAGGAGAGGAGCGATGCCGCCTGCAAGTTAATGGGGATGGCAGCACCTCCCCTGCATTTTTATCCGATACCGACCCCCCAACCCAACCCAACCCAACCCAACCCCACCAGAAAATCCAGCGCCAAGACATCGATCGGGAAAACTTCCCTCCCGACCGAGCGGGCAGGCTCAGCGCAAGGGGGATCGATAGCCGGGCCGAGCTCCTGCAGACTCTGGGGGTGTGGGTACGAACGGGGAGCTAACACCCAACGGGCCGGCAGGCTGCGGCAGAAAGGCTCTGCTCCCAGAAGCAAAGGCGGAGGTGGTAACAGCTTGTGTCTCGGAGCCGGGGCTGTGGGTAGAAAAACAGCCTATAAATATCCCAGCCCCGGCGAGTTCCCACCTCACCCAGCACTACAGCGACAAGCGGGCAGGGGCACAGCCCTCTCCTCATTTCCTTCGACTGCAGAGCCAGCAGCAGTCTAGAAATCCCCAGAAAATAGGGAAGAGTTCCTGAAGGTTAAGGCCAACACTGGGCACCGGTGCACTACGGGTCCAGTTGCCCTTGCCAGTGCCAGGGCGGTCACCCTGTACCCACCTCAGGCTGCCCGAGGCGGAGGCCCCACGTTGGAGGGGTTGCAAAGCTATGCAGATGTGGGGTGAGGGATGAGGGATCTGGGGGGAAGAGCTGGATTCTGTGAGCTTAAAGGTCCTCTGAACTCACGGCAAGCACCTGCAGGCCAGGGAGGCTGAGGCACGGCGGTTGCTCGAATGACCCTTCCTGCCTCGCAAAGCTATGCAATCCAGCAGCGATGTCCCCAAGGTCAGGCAGCTCGGGGCTGGCACCACCTGAGGGCTTTCAGCTGGGACCAGCCCAGACACGGTGCCTGGGTGCCTCTAAGCCAGTAGAGGGGCTTCTGGGCTTGGAGCCCACAGAGCCAAGAGAAGGTGCTGCACGGCGACTCAGAGTCGCTGAGATTGCTCCGGCTTCTCCTCTCTCCCAGATAGCTGTAACAGGCAGCCACAAACCGAGCTGGCGACACGATCCTGCTCTGGCAGTGATTTTTAACCCAAGAGAACCTTCAGCATCAGATTCACCTGCAGCTGAACGCCATCCCGCCCAGGACAGCACCAGCTCCTCCGGTTCTTGTCCAGACCACCTCCTGGTCTGGGATTTGGTGCCGTCTCCTGCTCACGATAACCAGCAGTGCTCACCTCAACCTCCTCTCTGTCCTTTAGACCAAAGACGAGGGTCTCCACGTTAGCTGAACTATTTCCTACACGAGGTCAATCTAACAGAGGGGAGATCAGGCACTCCCACCCTTCAGTAGGAGCTGCTGGCACGATCTCTCTGGGCTGCCGGTTGGCACCCAGTGAATGAACTACAAAGTTGAGCAGAGCTACAATACCGAAGGGATCTAAATAAACTCCATCCACTGGAAAGACCACCCTCCTGTCCCAGCTCCAGCTTGAAAACCTTCATTTCAAGCATGAGGTACAGGTGCATCAACACCGCAAACTGGGAGCACAGGGAGACCAAGAGAAGGGCCTCTGGAGGAACTCGTTCTGATGCCCAGCTCCCCGCTCCAACAAAGCCCAGGCCTCCGCTCAGGTGTTCCTGCACTGCCCTGCCTCGTGCCAAAGAGGATGAACTCTGCAGCATCTACGTGTGGTACCACCTCACCCTCCCCAGCGAGGGGCTGGGGTTGAGCTGGGACCTCACACCCAGCCTGTGCACCCTAGCGTGGTTTTGGGGGCAGCCTAGGGCTGCACTGATGGACTCGGCCACTGCTGGGTATCATCTCTTGGGAAGAAATTCCTCATGAGGAAGAGATAGGGATCTCTTCCTCACAGCAGCAGCCCTGTGAGGCTGCTGAGGCTCTGGCTGCCCAGGGAGGTTGTGGCTGCTCCATCCCTGGTAGTGGCCAAGGCCGGGTTGGATGGGGCTCTGGGCACCCTGCTCTGGTGAGAGGTGTTGTGCGTGGCTGGGCGGTGGGGCTGGGTGGTCTCCCAGGTCCCTTCCAACCTAGAACACTCTAGGATTATAGGATTCCTCTTGACCACAGCAAACCATCCGAGCTTCAGCCTCCACCCTTTCTTACAGCATCACTTCCACCTCACCACAGCCAAACCAGAGCTATGCATTCCTCCTGCAACACTGGTCCTAGAGGTTGGGGAGCTGTTGGGGTGAGGGCTGGGCTGGGTGATCCTGGAGGTCCTCTGCAGCCATGAGGATTCTCTGACTCTAATCAGCCCAATAAGCAGAAGGTGGATGATGGCACCCCAAACCCCTCCTTAGGACGGTCTCAGTCTCCTCTTCATGTAAGATCACAACCCAATCCATTTTGCCTCCTCAAGGCTTAGCCAAACCTCCACTCCTCACAGAAGCATCAGTAACCAGCCATCCTCATCATTTCACCGCCCTTACCTACCATTCCTTATCCTAACGCCTCAGCGAGGCCCTGCCCCAACAAGGTTCTGGTGCTCCCAGGACTTCAGGAGTTTTTAACATCAGAACGAAATGCAGACTCATCCAGACAGAGCTGACCCCGACCTTCGGGCGCTGACAGAGTACCTGCACCACTCTCACTTGGTTTGTAACATCACAGAATCCTTGGGGATGGGAAGAGACCTGGAAGGATCACCCAGTCCAGTCCCCCTGCCACGGCAGCATCACCCAGACCCAGTGGCACAGGAGCACAGCCAGGCTTCAGCCCTCAGTGAGGGCCCAAGATGCCACATCTCCCATCGCCTGGGTAAAACCTAAGGAGGCAGCTACACCATGGCACGAACCATCACCCGCTAGGCCATGAGCAAGCTGCTGCTGCTGGCAACCTCTCCACGAGCAGAAACTCCTCCCCAAGCCCAGCAAAAGCAGCACCAAGTCGCTCAGACGCTCCCGTCACCCCACGTGTGGGCTCAGGAGCCAGCAGCGGGCACAGCCACCCAGTGACAGCGGCCAGTCCATGCCGAGTTCCCTGCCAACCTACACGGCTCTTCAGGGACTCAAGGAGCAGCTCTTCACGAAAGGTCCCTGCTTTCCACACAGAATCCATCAGGTTGGAGAAGCCCTGTAACGACTGAGCGTCATGAACTGAAGCCAGCACTGCCAAGCCCACCCGAACCACAGCCCCCAGAGCCACATCCACCCCTCACACAACCACTGGGCTTGGAAAAGCCCTTCCAGATCGAGTCCAACCATCCAGCCTACGACCCCAGATCCTGAAACAGAAGGTCCTCTCAGTACAAAGGTGTCTGCTCCCACTGCAAACAGTCCTGTGTGGGCTGAGATGCAGGAGCCCCCCCAGGCTCCCCCAGCTCCCACCTCAGTGAGGTTTACGTTTAAGTTCCCCTATTTCAGAAGCAGCAGCTCCTGCATCTTCTGGGCAGCTGCACTGGGGAGGGGGAAAAGCCCAGCACCCTAAAAGCAGAGGTGACACAGGGCACTGCTGCCACTAAGAGAAACACAGAGCTTAGTGAGAGCAACTGCCCTGCCTGCAGCCCCTGCCGCCACACAGCAGCCACCTCCCACAGCACCGAGCGGCAGAGATCTCCCCTCTCCTATTTTTAGAGCCCAGCTGTATGCACTGACTGCAAAGACATCCCAGGATCACACAACAGCATCACAGACTGGGCTCCAGGGACCAGTACAGGTACATCCAGTCCCAACCCCTGCAGCGAGCAGGGACATCTCCAACCGGAGCAGGCTGCTCAGATCTGAAGGTCCAACCTGACCTGGAATGTTCCCAGGGATGGAGCTTCTACTGCGAACAGCCTTTCCAGGAAGCTGTTTTACAGCTGACAAGTACCCCAAAAGGAGCCCAAAGAGCATTTGTGAGCAGCAGCAGCAGCACACTGGGGTATTTTGGGGTGAGCAGAGCAAGGGCAGGAGAGGTGAGGAGCCCAGCCTTCGCCCCGGGCTCAGGTCCCCCCCAGCACGCAGCGAGCGGAGCTGCGTAAGCAGGAGATGAATGAAGCCTGTGACGCTAAAGAGCTGTGAATCGAGGAGGAAAAAAAGCCCCTAACGCATGAATTAAACCCCTCGTTCCCCCTCGCCGCCCCCCAGAAGAGCAAAACAAGAGATGATAGAGAGGGACGAAAAAGGAGAGGGAGCGAGAAAGCCGGGGGGGGTCTGACCCGCTCATGAGAAGCGATGGCCTGTCACCCCGGCGCTGATGAATATTGTTTAAACGGGATAAAAACAGCAACCTGGAGTCTAAAAATAAACCTCTGCGCTGCAGACCTGTCTGCTTCAGCAGCACCACTGGAATACAAACACCCTCCGCGCCGCCGCTGCCTCTCACCAGGCTGTCAGAATGAACAACACCCCCCCACACCACCACCACCACCCACCCACCCCCTCCACACTGCAGGGCTCTCAAGGGAAGGGATCTGGGCTTTGGGTTTCTTGGCTGAGCACTGGTATCACAGCACTGCCCTTCCCCGATGGAGGGGAAGGGCGGACAGCCTGGTACAGCAAGTGTTTTCCTCTCCTCTTCCTTCCCCAGGAGAGGACAACGTGAGGACGCAGCGGTGGGCTGAGATTTGGGGGTAAAATGCCTTTGCAGAGCAGAGCTGTGGGCACCGCTCTTTCCAAACTGCCCTGAAGTGACTGGGAATAAACCCCTTCGCCTGCCTCCTGCCCCACAACCCAGGCTGAAGCCCTGCTCAGCCGGGAAGCAGAGGCGCCCGCGCATCGCTGGAGCGCGGCAGCGATTCCTCCAGCCCGGCCACACTGCAGACAGGCCGCCTCCTGCAGCACACAGGCTATTTTTGGCAAGTGATGCAATAGCTGCAAGGGCTCTCCCAGAACCCGGCACTCCGGAGCCCTGGCCATAGGGAGACACAGAACCAGGCACCCAAGAACCCCGCCGTGCCTTCCCTTTCCCTTGCCCCAACCTCTCACCCACGGGAGTCGGCGCTCGGCGACCTCCATCTGCCAAAACAGGCAGACCCTGCAGGAAAGCAGGGGTTCGGGGGTGTCTGTGCACGCAGACAGCCCCCACCAGAGCTGCACAACCCCACACGGGGCTTTCCTGACCTCCGCACCGGCTGTGGGAAGAGCAAGCAGCCCGCTTTCCCCGCTGAAGCTTCGCGAAGCCAGGCGGGAGCCCACGGAAGCCGATGCGATGCCTCATCCTCCCCAAAGCCCTTTCCATTCTTGGAGCTCTTTTGAAATGATCCTGTTGAAGAGTTCGTGTGTCTAACTGACAGCTGCCGAGGCACCGTGCTGCTGCGTGACTGCTCCGGCAGCTAAAACCCCGAAAAGGAGAAGAGCTCCCGGTTCCTCGGGGAGGGGGGGGGTTATTTTTAAAATCAGAGGGATTTCTCAGCCCTTTGGATCCTTCAGATGCTGCAGGGCCACGCAGACCCCCACCCAGCAGGTTCAGGCTGACTGAGAAGTCTTCCCCTGACCCCTCACAAGTCAAACCTAACTCCACCTCACCCCAAACCCCGCAGACCCCCCAGGACCACCCCAAGTACCTGCTCTTGGAGTGACCTCTGATCTCCAGGTGGGGAGGAGGGAGGCAGCCGCAGGTCTGGCCAAACCTTCGCTCCCATGACCCTTTACACCCCAGCCCAACATCCACGTCCTATTCCAGGCTTCGATTTTGGGGGGGTTGGTTAAGCAGCCATAAAACAAATCCCAGCTGAGCCCCAGCCAATTCACACCTCACACCCCAGCCATCCCAGCCACGGGGAGATCCACACCTCAGCTCCTGCAGGTCGGGAGAGAGCAGGTTAAAGGCGGGTCTGGGCACTGCAGAAGCATTTGCTCTTGGGGTTTGGGGTATTTCCCCCCTTGCTGGGGCATTTCCTTCGCCTGGGGGTGTTTCTCAGGGACATTCAGGGTGGTGTTAGGGTGTGTGAGGAGTTCTCAGCACATCACACGCGGCACACAAGCAGAGAAGCCTGACAGCTCCTCAAGGAGCAGGGGGGTTCTACCCCACATGCGTGTGGGGAAGCTGGTGAGGGAGCAATGCAGAGCATCTGCAGGCTGGGAGCAGGGGGAGAGGAAAGGGAACCTGTCTGAGAGTCCTGGAGAGGATGGATCGGGATGTGGGCATAGAGCAGGGAACTCAGCTCTCCTGGAGAGGATGGACTGGGATGTGGGCACAGAGCAGGGAACTCAGCTCTCCTGGAGATGCTGCCAGCTCAGCAGTGGAGCAGAAGTTGAGGCAGGAAGACACCCCCTGACATTTTCTCCACCGTGTCTGGAAGCAGCGCTCTGACAGCCACACTGAGAGAAGTCGGCGGAGGCTCCAGGGACATCGGGGTATGAGAATCAGGATTCTGCAGAGCAGCTCCAGTGGCCACACAGCTCATGCCCCAACCCTGGAACCTGCAGCACAGGGAATTCCGCACTCAAAGCCTCACAACAGCATCACACAGGGAGTTTTCCAAGGCCTTGACAAGGGGACAGGAGGAGGAGAACTGTGGAAAGCAAGGCCAGGCCCTCTTACATACCCACCCTGCAGGAACCACGAGTGGTTCTGCTTCAGCTCCTCTCCTGTGCCACAGAACTGCTGAATGCTCTGGATTCAGAGCTGATCCAGTCAGTGAGCAGGGGCATCTCCAGCTACAGCAGGATGCTCAGGAGTGAGAGCCAGCCAGGAGATGAGGCCAGTCTGTCCCCAGAGCTGGTGGGGTTATAGAGAGGAAGCCACGTGAGATGGTTTCTGTTAGAGAGATGTGAGGAGCACTGACAGTGCCACCAGGGGCATAAAGAGCTGCTCCTCTTGGAGCAGTGGTGAAAGAGCCCACCACTGCTCCTGTGAGGCTGCAGAGCTGTGGCACTGCAGGACAGTCACAGCTTTAAAGGGCAGATCCAACCTCCCACGTCCTCGTTACAGCTCTGTGTGGCTTCTCCGGGATAAACAGGGCTGAAGCTGATGTGACCCCTGCAGGGAAAGGTCTCCAGCACTTCATTCAGGTACTAAAACTGGAGGGTTTAGAAGGTTAGAAGGCTGAGTAGCCCAGATGGCTTCTGGAAGTCACAGACATTAAGGGAGAAGCAGCATCTTCTTGTGTAGAAGTATTATTGCACCTTCTAGGAATAGGTTCTGCTTCTCTTCCCACAGAGTGGAAAGTTCCAACACTGCAGGTCACCCAAACCCACAGCTCTCAAGCACAAACCAAGAGGGACCAGCCTGTTAAGAGAGAACTGGAGTCCTCCTTCCCTTCCTGCTTTGAGCCGAGCTCTCCATGCAGCCTTTCCTCACCCAGCTGCTACAGCAGCACCTCTGGGGAGAGAGGAAAACACCCCTCTGGGGTCCCCAGGCTGCAAGTCCCAGAAGCAGCTGCTGAGTGTGTTGATGCTATGAAGAGAACAGCTCAGCACCTTTCAGAACCCCTGAATTAGACCCCCCTTCTGTTAAAAACAGAGTCCTGTTCAGACAGAAGGAAAGACGTCGCCTCAAAAGCTGTTAAAACTCCTCTCCAGGAGACACCCTGTTGACAACAAGCGTGAGGCACCCAGAAAACGCCTGGGGTCTGTGGGTTTTGTTCTACCTGTGCCCCAGCATCCAGTTCTGAAGCCTTCTGCCCGCCCTGCTGCTGCTGCTGAGCGCTGCAGCTCTCCCACAGCAGCTGAAGCCAAGCTCCAACCACACCTTTGCAAAGAAGGTCCTTCTCCTCCGCATCGCCAGGAAGGTTCCGTGAGCTCAGCAGCACCCTCTAGCCCGCAGATTTGAAGAGAAAAAGAGATTCTGGGAGTCTCCTCAATTGAGCAAAAGCTACCATTCATAAAAATGGGGTCGCCGAGAGCTCAAAGCCGGCGCCGCAGCGCTGGAAACAGAGGCAGCGCTGGAAACCCAGGCTGTCTGAGCGCTCGGTCTGCACTTTCCAGGTCCTAAATATATAGGGTTTTAACTAAAACGAGACTAGCTGGTAATTATTGTTCCACAGAGGTCCCTTCCATCCCACGCTCTTAATTACATTTGCTTTAATTGAGTAT
>VZRI01006438.1:3448-49336 GCA_013397515.1 Upupa epops | reverse complement strand
TAGCAGGGACACCGCAAGGTCTGGGGGTCCAGGCCTGTGTACGAGACCCCCGGCCGGATTGCCTGGCACGGGGGAACCCTTCTGCTTCTCCACAACTTCCTGGGAGGGCGATGGGGCCGAGGGGTTTGGCCTCTTCTCCCCAGGGCGAGAGAAAGCGGCCGCCAGTTGCCCCAGGGGACGGGGAGGTTGGCCCTGGGGAAGAATTTCTGCCCGCAAGGGTTCCCTAAGGCCTGGCCCAGGCTGTCCGGGAGGGGGGAGCTGTGGGGCGAGGGACAGGGGTCAGTGTGGACCTGGCAGTGCTGGGCGAGTTCAAAGGGCTTTTCCTACCCAACGATCCTGCACCTGGCCTTGCTCCTCGCTGCCCCACACCACCCCACTCCCACAGCCCCACGCACGATGGGTTGAGGACTCCTGCACCTGGAAGGAGTGAAATCCCCACTCTTGGCAGCAATTTGTGAGGTAACAGAGAAGAGCCCCAAGCTCTGCTGAGTCCAGCTCCCTGCTGGGGCCCCCCAAACATACAGACCCTGGGGTTTTCCTTCCTGGAGAATGTGGGACTGGGGGGCTGCGTGAAGATCTTGTCTTAGGGTCCCCCTACACGTGACAAGTTCTTTGCCCCTTGAGGCCCCAGTTGGATTATGGCAGCTCCCAAGAGCTCAGAGCTCTTCCTTAGAAAGAAGACACTTGTGCATGACATCAACTACCTGGCAGACATCAACCACCTGGCACACAGACCCGAGCATCCCAACATAAGCGAGATTGCGCTTAATGACCTTCCTTCCACTGGCACGAAGGGAAAAGCAAGAAGAAATTCGAGGCACACAGGCTTCGAGAGGTTTATCTGGTTTATTAGCTTAATAAAAATCAATGCTTGGTGCCTTTCCTGCCATTGAAAACAGGCTACAGGCAGCAACCACGGCTGTGCTGGACACAGCCAACGTTACAGCAAGGGCAACACACAGGTAATCAAAGAATACTCCTTCCTCACAAGGATCATGGTGCAACTGGGAACTGTTAGAGAGCCTGAGCTTGCTGCAGCCACCCCAGCTGCCAGAGCTGCTCTCCGACCACCTCAGCCTCATTCTTCTGTCTTCTGGAGGACACCAGGCATGGCACAAGCACCTGAAAAGACAAGAAGAACCAGTTTGGCTCCAGTCTGAGATCTTCAGCAAATCAAGAGAAGCAGAGAGACACTATGGTCACCAGGAGCAGCAGTGTCAGGGACAGGAGGGAACTGGGAGAGCACCAGTAGAGGCTGAAGGGAAGGAGGCAGGTGTTGGACATCCTCCCTGTGGCTGTCCATGCAGCCACACTGCTGTTACCATGGGGACACTGCCCGGTGTCAGAACTAGGAAGAGACACACGTGGGGGCTCCAGAAGATTCGCTGGCCTCTGTCAGAGCCCACCCATCCTGGATGGGAGCTGAGAACCCCCCTGACAGACCAGCACAGACAGAGCACGGCACTCCCGGGGGTTTCTGTGCTGAAAACCCACGCCGGTTATTCAGGAGTGCTGCTGGTTTTTCGTGCTGCTGTGTTCAGAGGAAGGCTGTCCTCCGAGAGGCTGCCGTCTACATTTAGAAGGAGATGAGTCACAGGCAGCTAAAGGGACTCGCTGGAAGGGAAAGAATCATGCAAAGGTCAAGTGAGGGGGTCTGCATCCCTTGCTTACGGTCATTGCCCATTGCTGAGTGTAGCCCGCAGCTTCAGGGTGAATCCCACTGTTCCCATAAACAATGTGGGGCTGTTCCCAGAGCCCAGAGGAGCACCCATGGGTGTTTCCAACCTAGTCACGCACCAACATGCAACCGCACATCTAGGAGGTACCGTGCCAAGGCCCCAGAGACCAGCAGAGCTGCCGCAGCCTCTCTTACCCGTTCAGGCACGTCGGTAGCTCCAGGCACAACGCGGTTTGTGACACCAGCCCACTCTGCTACAGCTCAGCTCTGCTGCTCCATGGTGGGCATGGTGGTCAAGCTGTGGGACAGAGAAGGAGAGGAGGTGTTTAGGAAAGAGAAAGGAGCAAAGACAGGCGAGTGTGAAGAGCACCAAAGAAATAAGAACTCCAGAGTGGCAGACAACAAAAGGAGACGTGAAGGAAGCAAACCCAGAGCAGGGAGGAGAAATAAACAAGAGAGAAAACAATGAACAGAGGGTAGAAGACCATGCAACAAGAATCATTCTGCTTTTATCATTAGAGCTTTCTGTGACCTTGCTGCCACAAGCAACCACACACACTCCGGATCTGTTTTCCCTGGGGAAAACACCTCACGGTGACCGATCCTCTCCTCACCCCAGCTGGCAGCACCCTGGGAGTGGGATGCTGCTATTCCTCCCCTAACAGGAGCCACCTGGATGCACCAGCAGGTCTCTCAAGACACCTCAAACAGCAGCAGTCACACAACTGGCCAGGTTGGAGAAGACCCTTAAGACCACTGAGTCCAACTGCTAACTTAACTGGCCACCCTAAACCCTGTCCCCGAGCTCCAGATCCACTCAACTGTGAAACACGGCCAGGGATGGTGGTTCCACCCCCTCCTAACACCCAGATGAGGTGAGACCCTGTGTGCACAATTCCCAGCCCTGAGCCTTTCCTCAGGCACCTTCTCCATCCCTCTGCTCTCACTCAGCCTCTTCAGCCTTCTCCCTCCTCTGCCTGAGAGGGCTCTGCAGCAGCCAGGTGTCCCAACTGGTTCCTGCTGCTGAGGTGCCCTCAGCTGATGCAGTCACCCCACAAGTACTGGTTTTCCAGCAGTTGTAAGAGTCGATGGGAAAACCCATGGGCCCAGAAGGGCTGGGGCAACGTTCCCCACACCAACCCCACATCAATCTTTAAGCCAGTGTTGATTAAAGCACCGCATCTGAGCGACTCAGGAGGCAGGTGTTGACATAACCCTCCTCACTCCCTCCTGGTGTGCTCCCCAGTGACAGGGACCTCGGGGACTGTCTTAAACTCAGGCCTCAGCGACAGCAGCAGCTGGCTGTCACCCTCACCCTGCTGGTACTGTCTCAGGCCCCACAGGAGGCAACTCATCACTCATGAGGGAGGGCAAGAGCCCATCACCCTGCTCTGCAGAGTTGCTCTGCCAGTGAGCCAGGCTGAAAGAAAGGGGTGGAAGCAGTAGCAAGGTGAGCACAGACTCTTGATAGTGTCTCTCATCCCACTCCCATGTTCTAGGAGGCCAGGAACCTGCCAACTGGTGTTGGCTGGGATCTGAACTGGAGTCACTGAGGCATCTGAAGCAACTGCACTGTGCAAGTGCTCTGTGCTCCTGCTAGCTCCTTAAATAAACCCCGGTGCCAATGACCTCTCCCTCTGCCTCGGGGACTAAATTCCCTCACTGCCCAACAAGAAGTCACTCCAGGCAGGAGGCTAAGATCCCAAAACAAGGCTGGCAAACAAAGTGGCTGAGACGTTTGAACAACTGCACATGATGCTGAGCTCTAACACCGTGCAGATGCACCCCAGGGCTCTCACCTGTAGGAAGGGAATTCCACTTTGGCATTGCTTAATCCTCTGCCAGCTGGTTTTGTAACCATGGAGAAGCAACACAGAGGTTCATCCATGCAACTCGAACAAAGTTCAGGGACGAGAGTCCCTGGCACTGTGGCCAGCGTGGGGTCACCTTGCACAACGCGTTCCTGTTCAGACCTTGATCTCCTCTTGCACAGCCACACCGTGGGGTGACGGACACTCGACCCCTTCACTGCACCATGTGGAGCATGCTGCGTGAGACTGTGCCCACAGCCCTCCACCCACCTCCTCCAACGCATCTGCTATCCCTGCCACAAGCTGGTTCACACCCACCCAGCAGGAATGACGCAACGTTCCCTCTCTACCACATCACTGCTTCACCTCTTCACAACTCTCTGGAGCTATGCTGGAAGAGAAGAAATTTTCCATGAGCCCAGGTGAAGAATCCCAGAATCACTGAGGCTGGAAAAGCTCCGAGCCCAGGACCTGACATCACCCCATCAGCCAGACCAGGGCACTCAGGGCCACAGCCAGGCTGTCCTTCAACACCTCCAGACACAGGGACTCCCCCACTGCCCTGGGCAGTCCAGTCCAGGCTCTGAGCACCCTTTCCCTGAGGAAGGGCTTCCTAACAGCCAACCTCACCCTCCCCTGGCAGCTTCAGGCCCTGCCCTCTCATGCTGGCACTGGCTGCCTGGGAGAAGAGCATGACCCCCACCTGACTACAACCTCCCTTTAGGGAGCTGGAGAGAGGGAGGTCCCCCGAGTCTCCTCCAGGCTAAACACCCCCAGCTACCTCAGCCTTTCCCTCCAGTCCCTTCCCCAGCCTCATTGCTCCTCTGGACCTGCTCCAGCCCCTCAATCTCTTTCTTGAAGCTAGTGGCCCAAACTGCCCCCAGTTCTCGAGGGGAGGCCTCCCCAGTGCCCAGTACAGGAGGAGAATGCTGCCCCTAGTCCTGCTGGCCACACTAGTGCTGATCCCAACCAGGATGCCATTGGCCTTTGGTGCCACCTGTGCACCCTGCTGGCTCCTGTTCAGCTGGTTGCCACCCAGCCCTGCCAGGTCCCTCTCTATCGAGCAAATTTCATTCCATTCTTGTAGCATCACTTCACATCACGTTTCTGCCCTTACATTTCCACCTCTCTCGCTCATCTCTAGGAGGAGAGACGCAGTTTATTCCTTATAACCCATTTGCTGCTCCTCAAAGATGCCACCGGTAGTGTTTAACACGCACAATGACGACTCGATTGACTCCTCCACCTCTTCATGGAGCAGGCAGGTGACAGGCAGCCGACAGCAAATAGAACCAAGTGCTCTGTTTCCAGTAAGGGCCCCGAAGAAATGAGCTCCGTCAACAGGAAACAACATGAAGATGATGAAAACCAGCAGCACTTCACAGGGACCTGCTGCAAGCACACAGATCGCCTTTGCTTCGCTTGGTCAGACTTGAGCTCACGGCATTATTCTCCTCCTGTGGCTCCTATCCACGTTGTCATCACTTGGGTCTTCCTGTGAACTCTCTCTGTTCCTCTTATCTCCTTCCATGAGGTCCTTCTCTGCCGCCACTCCACCCATCTGCTCAAACCCTTTTGTGGGAGAGCAGGTGAAGGCTGGGGTCCATCGATGACCTTGCAATGCCCTACAGACTTCGGCAGCAGTATTTCTATCGGCTCAGGAAATCCCTCCCCTCACAACAGGGGTGTCCTACCCTTCTGCTGACCACTGCACCCAAAACCAATTCTGCACTGAAGCAAAGAGCTCTTCTGGAATAAACTGATTATCTTCTCTTTGCATCACTAAATCGCCTCTAATTCCATTAATCCCAGTTTTGACTCAGCTGGTTGGTACCCAGACATTCCCATCCTCCTCTCTACTGGCACGGTGTGCCAGCGTGGTGTCAGAAGGTTTTATCACCAGGGCTCTACTTCTTCACTGGCGTCACCCAGGAAGAACTGAACAATTTCCAATCCAGCCTTGGAAAAATCCAGTGCACAGGCTCCTTCCCCTCGGTCCATTCGCTTTTCACCGGCTACCTGTTACCTTCAATGGCATAACCAGCAGTTTTCTCTGTCTGACATCGTTTCCTCACGTTGCACAAGATGGAACCCAAGCACCTGCTAGAACATCACCATCCCTACAGAAAGCAGAACTAATACAGTTCCTCTCCTTCCTCTGAGGGTTCCACCCATCTGCAAACACTTCAAGGCCTGTATTTCAGGCGATGAGCACTGGGGTTTGCACTAGATGACCTTCAGAGGTCCCTCTCAACCCAAACCATTCTGTGATTCCATGACTGCTGGTGAAACCCAGTGTTTCCCAGCAGAGGTGCAGAAACGCCAGCACGGCTCCCCCCAAACCCCTCTCTCAGAACAGGACTGGCACATGCAATAACAAACCAGCTATGGCCCACTCCCCTTCCTGCTTTGATCCCTACGGGGTTCTCTCCTTTGAGCATCTTATTAGTTAACAATCTATAGCTTCACCTGCTTCTCAAGAATCCTGATTAGTGCCACCTTCACTGCCCCTATTCCCAAGCGAAAGAAGCTACGAATCTTTCCTGTTCCAAACCCACGAGTAGTTTAGCTCAGTGCAGGTAACTGCTGCTCTCCAGCCTCCAGGATTTGCCTTCAAAGAAAGAGAGAAGAACCCAACCCAAGCAGAATTCAGCAGGTTCACTTAAGTGATTTATTCCAGGTACTGTCCATCATCATCCCTTCCACAGACAACACAGGCACCTCCAGCTAATGAACAAACGTCTGCACAAGCCCCAGCAGCGTTTTGTGCTGTTGGCAGAAACAGAATTAACACCGAATATTCAGTAAACAATTTCCCTCCCTTCTCTTAGGCCGAAGTGGGGAGAGAAGGAGAAACTACCTGCAGAAACCACACCAGAGACAACCAGGGGCTAGCAAGTGCTGTTCCCTTCCCCCCACAACTCCACCACAGCCCAGCACCTCCATTCTTCCCTTCCACATTAAAAAATCCCAGTCCGAACAACCAGAGGAGCCCTGAACCGCATCCATCCCCCCACGAACCCCGCGGCCAGGCCGCAGCNAGCGGCGCCTACAACTCCCGGCGGCCTGCCCGGCCCGCCCGCCTTAACCCTCTGCGGCTGCGGGGCCTCCCCGCCGCTTCCGTCCTGCCAGCCCGGCCCAGAACCCTCTGCACCGGGCCTGGCTCCCCCACTCACCCCCGCTTGGGCTCTCCGGACCCGCTCCGGCGCCGACCCCGGCCCGCTTGTGCGGGGTGAGGCCGCTCCGAGGCCGAGGGGGTGTGCGTGGGCCCCGGCAGGCACAGCACCCCGGGGGAACCTCTTCCTCACACTCTGTTCCTGCTTTCTCCCCTCACGCTGTGCTGGTTTGGTTCGAAAGACAACCGGCAGTAAGCAGATTAACTCCAGAGTGGCCTCAGACTCTCCCCCCCGAGAACCTGGGGGTGAAGCTCATGGGGAACATGGGTTGGTTGCCCCACAGGGAAGGCCCTGGAGGCCACGTCCTGCTCGGCCATGGCACAGGATCTCTCTGGTTGGAAGAGACCTTAGAGCTCAGCAAGTCCAGGCTTGGACCCAGCACTGCCAGGGCACCCGTCCCCCCTGTCCCTGAGCACCAGCTCCACACACACTGGTTAAATCCCTCCAGGAACGGGGGCTCCAGCCGCGCTCTGGGCAGCCCGTTCCAGTGTCGGATAACCCTCGGGGGAAGAAATTCTTCCCAACATCCAGCCTGACCCTGTCCTGGCACAGCCTGCAGCCATCTCCTCTCGTCCCTTTGCTTGGCACCCGGGAGAAGAGGCTGAACCCCCCCTCTGGCTCCAATCTCCTGTCAGGGAGTTGTAGAGAGCAACAGACCCTGCGAGCCCACAGCCAGCGAACCCACATCTTGTGAGCCCAGAGTGAGCAGAACACCCTGCTCAGTCCTGTCCTCCTTGTCCTCCTCACACGGCCTTGCCCAGGTACCCAGCACACAGGCAGCTCACACAGACAGCTCCCCCCTCCAAACCAGCAGCCGGCGATGCCCACACAACAACCCCACTCCCAACCCCGAGAGTCTGGATCTGTTTTTGGGACGGGGTGGACGACACAAGCTCCATGCTAAACCAGCACCTGGCAGAGCATCCTGCAGGTCCCTCCAGGTCCCTTCCACCGCTGGACACCCCCCCACACTCATCCCTCGTCCCCCCCTGCACCTATTTTATCAGGGGTATTTTTTTTGGTGCAAGCCCCGAGCAGCAGCAGCAGCTCCGAGTCAAATGGCTCTCTAATTTGTGGTGCTCCAGACGTGCAACTGCCTGACAGACTACACAGAAATCTGGCTGGTGCTCCAACCCCTGAAACAAATGCAAATGCCCAGAACCACTCTGCTTTCCCCCCAGAATTAAAACCCTAAGTGAAACAAGCCGACTGCCAGATGATTGTGTGTTATTTCTTTTTTCATACCAATACTTCTGCTTAAAAAAAAACCCAAACCACTACAAAGTGATTATTCCTCTCAGGTCATAAACAGAGCAAAGAAACACATTTTCCTCCTTAGAAAAATAAACCCAACGAACTTACGGACCGGGGAGGGGACAGAGAGCTCCCCTTCTTTTTTTCCAAGTTTATTTTTTAATACCTTCTCCCCTAAAAATCAGCCCGCAAGCCCGGAGCTGCATGGAGAGAAAACACAATTGGAAAGGCTTTCTTTTCATCCTGCTCTGTTTTCCAGGCACTTTCCAGAGGGTTTGAGAGACAATTCACAGCCCTGCTCTTCCCACCGGCACGGATCCAGCGATTTGGAATTTATTTTGTACCGGGGTAATTTTTCCTTGGGTTTATTTTTCAGAATTTCCAGGGAAAACACAAGCATTTGGCATCCAGCTCGGCGCATCTCCACCGTCACCTCTTGCTCTCCTTTTCCTCTTAACAAATCGACCACCACCGTTCCAGAAGCATTTCACAAATATCCAGCAAAGCCCTAAAAAGGCCGGTTCCGCCGCAGACAGGCTCTGACCGAGCCGAAGGTGTAAATGACCTCCTCCCATGCTCCAGACGTACCTACAAAATCCCTGCTCCCTGGGACAGGATTAGCCATCCTATTAGGAGTCCGGCCTTCTCCTCTTTTGCACTGTTTTAACACCCCAAATTTATAGATTTGGGGAATTGGCACTTTAAAAGGGCTTTCCTGGAGGATTTCAATGAAAATAGTGTTCTGTTTTGTCCTATTACCATAATCCTTCCTTTGAAATCACTTAGAATTTTCAGTAGAACCTAATGAAGTAATTTTAAGTCAGTCTTAACCCAAATACAGAGATCTAATCCAAATGTACTTTTGCAAACAGGGAAAAGCTGACCCTCTAAAATGGATTCCTCAGGTAGGAGCAGAGATGCTCAAACCATTTGCTCCCCGCAAACTTTGAGATCCCAACTCTCTCGCAGCACTTACATCATTTCAAAGCCCAAATGCTTAGGAGAAAAGCAAGCCTCACCGAGTACCACCGGCACCTTTCGCTCCCCTTTTATTGCTTTCTTTCCTTTTCCATTTAAAACAGAAATCTTCCCATTTTCCCTGCCCAAAAAAAAAAACCCCAAACCAAAACAGGGAGGGAGACTAAAGGAGAAGGAAAACACTGCACAATCCCTCTCCCTGTCCCCACGCAGTGTTTATTGCAAAGCTCTCCTAGCAGCTGTCTATATTGGTGGGAGATGCTGGACATGATTCTGCCAGTGGAAACGTTATTCTTTGCAGTTCAGCCTGTTCAAAGGCTACAGAGCAGCATCGCAGGTTTGAAGAGACTTCTAACCCTTTCCAGTCTCTCTCTCCCCCCTCCTTTTTCCTCTTTAAACGCTGCAAACATCCCACTTGGTAAATGGAATTTACATTTCTCCCCCGTCTCAACGATCAGAGTGGGATCAACAATTCGAAGCAGAACGAGCGAGCGACGCGCGGTCCGACAGCAGCAAACCCCTGACACTCGAACGCAGCTCCTCTCCTTCTCTCTCTCCCGGTGTGCAACAAGCTCCCACGAAGTAGAAACTACCTCCAAAACGCAGCCTGACCGGAGAACCTCTCCTCATTTCACCTCCAGGAATTGCATTCTCTCCCCAAACACCCTATCTATAGCTTTCTGCCATTTCCTGGCTCTTGCTTAATTAACCAGAGCCTGAAAAAAGCCCCTAACTTCCTCCAACTCTGTCAAGACAGCCTATTTTTAACCGCTACCCCATGGCATACGTTTGCCAACACCACGAAGCCACGTGCGGTTCGAAGGAGCCCAGTTATTCCTGGTTTAGCCCGTCTTTGACGCCACCGGCAAGCACAGCAGCCCCTTGCAACCTCTTTGCTGTTCCTGGACGAGGAGGATGAAAACGCGCGCCCCGTCTCGCATCGCATCCACCCTCCTGCATCTCTTACTGGGGAAAAAAATCCGGGTACCCTGCCAGCACTGCTGCTGTCCTGCAGCCACCTAAACTTTGGGAGAACCTGCCGTTCCCCCCCCCGGGTTCCTCCCGGCACCCTAAACGCCACCACAACGACATCGGTCCCTACTGTCAATAAACTCCCAACCCAGCGAGACCCAAAGGGCAGCAAACCTGAAGGGTAAAGTTTTCTCCTCTCTGCATCGACTGCCGCCGGTAAGGACGCTCGCTCCCCGTGGCCGGTCGTCCGTCTGTCCAGCGCGGGGCTGTGACACCCTCCCTGCAACGGCAGAGAGGAGAGAGTGAAGTTACTGCATGCTTGGACTCGGTTCTGCACATCCACATCAGCCCCCCCCTCGCAGGGCTTGGCACCTGGTGCTCTGAGAAGCAGTTCAAAACCTCCCACCGTGTCCTGGTGGGTGTTGTGTTGGGTAGGTCAGGGGCCCGTGGCCACAGCCAGCCCCACACGTGGGCAACGGAAGCGCCCGGTTCCCCAGACCTGCCTTTCAGTTCTCAGAGGCCTGTGTGCTGCTGCCTGCTCCATCTCATCACCCACATCATCTCATCTGCAAACAGTACGATCTTGGATTCAAAGGGGGGGAAAAAAGACTCCTTTATTTTCTGTCCCCCCAGCCCCGGGTATTTTTAAAGCCATTTAACAGAGGGACAGAGTCCTGACACATTCCTTCTCACTGCAGCTTTTCCCTGCCTCGATTTAAAAGCCAGATACCTCCTCAGATAAACGGGGAGGTTGCTTCACCCCTTTTTTTTCTCCTATTTGTATTATTGTTTTCGTGTTTGGGACCCCGCAGAGGCTACAGACATCTGGAGACTCTTACCTCCTCCTTCCCCCAGCGGGGCAGGTAGCAGCTAGAGTCACTGTCTTTAGGCCATTTAATGCCCTTTTCCCCTCTACACTTTTCCCAACAAATAGGACAAGAGGAAAAATGAAGATGCCCAGTAAAAATTCCTGGGGTACTTCATTTTCAATCCCCCCCCCTCCCCAGTCCCTGTTTGTCATTTAAAAGCTTTACCTCTGTCAGTCCTGCTCAGGAAGCCTCAGCTCCGTAGGGTGCAGCATCTATGACTGAACATCACTTTTTCCTTCAAAAACCCCATCCTGGACAGATCAGCCTGCTCCAGAATCTTTTCCTCCTCCTTTTACCCTGCTCCTTGCACCCGTTTCGCCCTCCTCACGCTGCTCGGATCCTGCCCGACTGGTGGCACACCTCTCTTCTTCCACACAATTTCCAGGAGACTGACAAATGTGAAGCAGGGGGGGTTCTGCACCCCATTACCTTCTCTTAGCCTGTTGCTTCTCCCACCCCCTCTTTTCCCCCATGGCACCTGATGCTTTTTCTGGACCCTCTGCCTTTGCTCTGCTTGGTCTTTACCCCCCTCTCTGTACCTCTGTCTCCTGCTGACCCTGTTAGACCGGGCAGGAGGACTGAGTGCCTGTCTGTCCCCCTTGGCACAGCGTCTCTCATTTTCCAGACTAAACACTCGGAACCATCATTCCCACAGATTTTTAAAGATCCCTTTCTCCCTCCTTCTGCCGGATCTTGCCAGTCACAGTCACCCAGCCCTGTGCAAGGCGAGGGCAGCCCTGTCCCACTGCCAGCACCCTGAGGATAAACATCTCACAAACCCTCCACACAAAGTATGAGGAAGGAAAAAAGGGGGGTAACCTGTAGAGGTGCCCCTCAACCTCAGAAAAGACCCCAAGCAGGTAATTCCAACTGCTGCTGACTCTTTAAAGAGATCCTGTGAACAGCAAACCCCTGTCTGAGGGGAAATCTTCACCACCAGCACCAGCACCGACTTCCTACACCGACAGGAGTACAGAAAGCGTTAAATTCAGAATTGAGTGGTGGGCACTGAGGGTTCAGGATTTGCCCTTCCGCTCTTCCCCTCAGCCTGGGGAGGGAAAGTTGTCTGTTGGTTTCACTTTTGTTCTCAGCCACTTTCACTTTCATGCTCTGGCAGGATCTGTCGTGTTGTCAGCTCAGCGATGGCACAGGCGACACGTAGGTTTCTAAATACTCCTCTCGTCACACTCGGAGCACAAACATTGCCCTCCGTCTCCTTCCCGGGATGCTAAGGAAAGGATGGAATTTAGGGGGCTAAAATGCACCCAGCAGCAGCCTGCTCCGGGAGCAGCTTTCTCCTGCCTCACCCTGCGCTGGGCTGTGCTCCTGATTTCCCTGAAATCAAGAGGGAAGGTGCCCTATGCTTCACCCACAGCAGGATCAGGCCCTCTGGGGCTGTGGGCAGTGGTCCCTCTAAGCACAGGGTCTGCCTGTGTTTTCTTATGCAAATTCAAGGGAGAAGTCAGCAGCCCCTGCGTTTTCCTTTCTGAGTGCTGTTAAATCAACGAGAAAGATCCTGCTGGTAGATAACTGTCCCATAAACACCCTTCCCGGCCTTGGATGGAAAAAATCAGGAGAGACAGCCCCTCTGGTTTGTACAGGGGGGGAAATGCTCCGTCCTCCCACAACCAACCACCACCAACCCTTCCTCCTCCTCACACCAAGCCCATGGCGATGGACTCGCTCCAGCCTACTCCAAATGGCTCCTGTCCCGCACCAGGACCTCCTTGACCCAAGTTTCCAAAGCACACACGGCTGTAACCCCCTTTTCCCTGCGGGATAAAGCACCACAGAGAAACCAGATCTAGCAGCAGCAGCACCTACACAAAGGCTTCCATTTGTCTTGCCCCAAACTGCCTCTGCTGTTGGACCATCCCTTCCCCTCCCTGCTGCACAGACAGCGGAACACAGCCGGGACCCCGTGTCCACGCGGGGAGACCCCCTCCCAGCCACCAAAGCACGGAGACACAGGAGTGTGAGACATCCACACTCAGCAGGAATACTGGTGGGTTTATCAGGACCACGTGAGATTCGCTTTTCCAACCCCTTCCTACAAGTTCTGCGTCCAGCGGGCCCACAGAAGCCATCGCCCTCTGCCTCAGAAATCCCGGTCCTGCCTACGTGACACGAGTGACGTCTGGAGAGCTCTCGCACGCAGCTCCCGGGACAACTCCAGAGCTGGGGTTTATTTCCCGCACTGGTCTGCCTCACCGCATGGATGTGGGGAACTGCCCACATACCTGCACACACACACACACCCCTCTCCATCCCACAGCAGCTGGAGTACTCTGGGGTTACCACAGCACACAGCGAGCCACGGGCAGCTCCCACAGCACCGCGTCGCGCACGTTCCCGTTCCCTTTCCTCAATGCCACTTGCAGAAGAGGAGCAAACTCTCTCTCAGAGACCCCCCCCACCTTCTTTCTCTAACTTCACCTCTACTTTCCAACATCTTTGCCTTCCCAAGTCCGATTCCACATCAGGCTGACACACACACAGGGGTAATTTCAAGCCCCTGTGCCCAGCGGGGTTGTTCTCTCACCCGTGGGTCAACCACACCTCCCAGCACCCCAGTTCCCTACAGAGAGCACTGCAGTCGCCTGTGCAGCACCAAACTCCACCGACCAGCAAGCGCTGACCGTCACAGCCCTCCCTCTGTGGCCCGGTGTAGCCGCATCCCTCCTAAGTGCCCAGACTCCCTCTTTCCTAACGTCCTAACGCTTGTCTGGCCCTGGTTTCCTCGTTGGGTGCCGGTGTTTGGGTGGGATTTAGCTCTGCCATGGATTTGGCACCGGGTTGGTGAAGAAGCTGAAGCAGTCGCTTGTGAGATCAGTAAATATCCATCAGTTAATATAGGCGGATCGTTACCAACGAGGGAAATAATTACAGGGCTCTAAACAGTCCTTTTAAAGGTCTCACGACGTAGCCTGGCTCTGAAAGCTGCTCTTGGTGCTCAGCTACAGGTCCCCTCCCTCTGCCCTGGCTTTTACCTGAGTCCTCACTACCTGGTTTTGTGCTACTAACACTAACCAGGTAATTTTAGCTGCGAGGCTGCTATTTACCTCTGGGTTCCCGACGCTGCGGCTGTGCAGCACGTCTTATCCACAGACCCTTCGGGACCTCACAGACGGGAGAAGACAGTTACGAGGGAAAGACAGTGGGAAGAGGGACAGCGTTCTTCCGAGGGTCGTAGAATGGGTTGGGAGGGAGCTCAGAGATAACCCGGTGTCAGCGCCCTGCCATGGGCTGGGATACCGCTCAGCAGACCAGGTGGCCCCAGGCCCCATCCAGCCCGGCCTGGAACAAGACAATTGATGCTACCCTGATTCCTGAGCTGCAGAGGAGGGCAGTGCCTTGCCTAGCCCTACCAGCAGTCCTGAAGGGCTCTGGAGTCTCTCCTTGGGGTTGCTAATGGTCTGCAACCCTCTCGTGACAGATTCTGCTGCAGCACTAGAGGCTGTTTCAGGGGCAGCTGGCCCCTCTCACCTTTTCCCATCAGGGAACAAGGAATGGAGTGACTGTTAACCGATGCCTGTTTATGTCTTTGCTTTGGAAGCATCGGATGTAGCCACCAGTGCGGCACCATCTCCACACCACTAGTAATAACTGCAGGGGAGAGGCACCGGTGGGTTAAACCGAGGGGCAGAGACACCGACAGGTCAAAGGGTGGCTGGGGCAGGTGTGGAGAGCACAGCCCAGCACTGCTGCCCATCCTCTCTTTCTCATGCTCAAACACACCAGACTTTGGCTGCTTTTACCTCTTCCTGATCTCTTCACCAGGGCCCTGTTCCTAACTCAATTCCCTCAAGAGAGACTGAGCTCCGGGATCTGAGCAGAGCATCCCGATGCACTCAGGACCTGCGGGTGCCCGTGAGCAGTTTTGCTCAGGGGGCTGAATGTCAGGACACAGGCACTGTGAGTGTCCGCTGGCCCCGTTTTCAACAGCCCTTGCGAGGTGACCCCACACATTTCCAGTACAAACCATCCCCACCGCTAGCCAAGGACCAGCTGGTGGGATGAGACAACACACACGGCATAGAGGTCAAACCACTTCTTTCCTTCTCTGCGATACTAAAGCCAACATCCCAACACCAGAGCCTCTTTCCATCACCCATTTCCCTCACCAAGAACGATTTTAGCTGCAGAGGGCCGCGCGGGTAACTCAGCTGCTCCTGCACGCTTTGCCCTGCCATGAACGACGTCGTTTCTCTGCCTCTCACTGAATCCACATGGGATGAGCCAAAGCTGTGCTGCTGGGGAAGAATTTGCTCCACGCGACCTTCTCTGCCGCCACCAAAGGGCTTGCAAAAGGGTGGGGAGATGTTCACAGAGTTAGAGGAATGCTTCCTCAGCAGCTGGAGACTGAGGAGGTGCTGCAAGTATCACGGGTAGCCACTTGGCTACTCACTCCCCTGGCTTACTGACAGCAAGTCCAGCGTCCCTGGAGGAGTTTTAGGCAGTGATTACAGAGTCTTGGTCTCTATCATCCATAGAGGGAAGGGTTCAGGACAGCTGACTGCTACAGGGATAGAGGGGACCACAGCCCAGCTGCCGCGCACAGAGCCCCGTGGCAGCAAAAACCCAGAAACACAAAGGTTTCCCACCAGTGATGGCTCCAGCGATGACAACGCAGAGCCCCACAGCCCTTCCCTGTCCCGCTGCGCAGAGCAGCTCAGATCACCCCCGAACGGGCTCCCCAGTAGCTCTGTACGGTAACGCAAGTCACAAACCATCTGCTACCACGGCCCCAACCACCCAAAACGTGCAGGAAAATCCAAGTAGGAAACACAACGGATAGGAAATCAGACACTGATAAGGAATAAACTGAATGGAAAACTAAACACAGACGGGGTCTGAAACAAACAGGGACTAAACCAGACAGGGACTAAACCAAATAGGGACTAAACCAGACAGGGACTAAACCAAATAGGGACTAAACCAGACAGGGACTAAACCAAACAGGGACTAAACCAAACAGGGACTAAACCAGATAGGGACAACCAAACAGGGACTAAACCAGACAGGGAACGAAACAAATAGGGACTAAACCAGAACCAGACAGGGACTGAAACAAATAGGGACTAAACCAGATAGGGACTAAACCAAACAGGGACTAAACCAGACAGGGAACGAAACAAACAGGGACTAAACCAGATAGGGACTAAACCAAATAGGGTCTAAACCAGATAGGGACAACAAAACAGGGACTAAACCAAACAGGGACTAAACCAGACAGGGACTGAAACAAATAGGGACTAAACCAGATAGGGACTAAACCAAACAGGGACTAAACCAGACAGGGAACGAAACAAACAGGGACTAAACCAGATAGGGACTAAACCAAATAGGGTCTAAACCAGATAGGGACAACAAAACAGGGACTAAACCAAACAGGGACTAAACCAGACAGGGACTGAAACAAATAGGGACTAAACCAGATAGGGACTAAACCAAACAGGGACTAAACCAGACAGGGAACGAAACAAACAGGGACTAAACCAGATAGGGACTAAACCAAATAGGGTCTAAACCAGATAGGGACAACAAAACAGGGACTAAACCAAACAGGGACTAAACCAGACAGGGACTGAAACAAATAGGGACTAAACCAGATAGGGACTAAACCAAATATGGACTAAACCAGATAGGGAACGAAACAAACAGGGACTAAACCAGATAGGGACTAAACCAGACAGGGAACGAAACAAATAGGGACTAAACCAGATAGGGAACGAAACAAATAGGGACTAAACCAGACAGGGACTAAACCAGACAGGGGACTAAACCAGACAGGGAACAAAACAAATAGGGACTAAACCAGACAGGGGACTAAACCAGACAGGGAACAAAACAAATAGGGACTAAACCAGATAGGAACAACCAAACAGGGACTAAACCAAATAGGGACTGAAACAAATAGAAACTAAACCTAATAGGGACTAAAATAAGTAGGAACTAAAGCAAACAGGAGAAAACCAGGAATTAAAGCTAATAGAAAACAAAACACAAACAGAAAATAAAATGCAAATAGGAACTAAACCCAAATAGGAAGGTCAAAAGAAAACCAAGTGGATTCAGGAGGATTCCGGGTTTCAGAACTGTTCTGGGGGTGATACTGGTATTTTCACACCAGGAACAGAAATAATTGGAGTGCTCTGTAGAAATTAAACCAACGGCCCTACAGATTTTTAGTGCTGAGTGAGGCCCCACCAGTGTCTCCTGTGGATGGCTGCGTGCGTCAGAACGTTGCCTGCATGCAGTCATGGCTAACAACCACCAAGTCTTCTCCAGCTGCCCAAACAGAGGTAAAATAACCAGGACTCAGGCAAAGGCACGCGAGAAGAAGATGTGGGGCTCTTGTTTATCCCCATATCATCGATTACGGACTGGCCAGGTGCTTGTTCCTTACCGGAACGGTGCGGGGTGGCTGCTCTGCAGAGGTTAAGGTTTGATGGTGCTGCTCAGCTTTGGGGTCTCACACTAACGGCACCAAAGCTGGGCTTCCTCTGGTTTGCAAAAGGACCCAACCAGCTGCCAGAGCACAGAGTCAAACTACAGGGAAGCTGCAAGCAGATGGACTCAACCTTCACGCTGTCTGCTCAAACTACCCCCGAGGAGAACACCCCGAGTTTGCACAGCCTAAGGCTTTGCTGCCCTCACACACCATGGGGCTGGAAACATGACCCACGCTGCACTGCAGTGACCCCTGGAATTCCACTGACCGACCTTCAGAATTCTTCAATGTAATTGCATTCAGAAAACGAGGCTCTCTGGGAGCCCCCGTGGCCAGCAAATGACTCCCCCAGCCCCTGCCTGCCTTTAGCCCATTGCTAGCTTGAGGCAGCCATCGCTACCTTCTGGCTCCACTTTCCATCCCACAGAGGAACAGGACAAATGCACCAGCAGCTGACACGTCCTCAGCATCATGTGGGCCCGGTGCTACCTCAAAACCTCTTCAATCTGGGGGAAAAGGTGTAAATCAGTTTTATTTCAACAGCCAGGCTACCCACCAAGTGCTGCCATAGAGAAATGACACCCAGCACCTCAGCAAACCCAACTGCCCTGTGCTCTGCAGCCAGACAGTTCATACGAAACTCGGTCTGACCCACAGTCTCTGGAGGATGGAGCAAACGCAGCCAGGTACCTCAGGCCTGGCCCATCCCAGAGCGGGGTGAGCCCCTCTCTCAGCTCAATCTGCACCTCCAGCCACCCCACATCCTGACTGAACACTCAGGCTGCCAACGAACCATCACCAGCAAGGCTTGGTTGGATTTACAGGGACGGGACAGCCTAGGTGAAACCCCATCCTCACACCTCTGATTTTATAGGAACTGGAAGTTTTCACCCCAAGCTCAGCAGCCCTCAAAGAAGTTGTCAAGTCACTTCAACCCCATCGCCCACCCTGCTTTCCTTCCAGCTCCTGGCAGATACCCCTGTGCACACAGTGCCACCTCATCTGAGATCCCCTGGCACCAAACAACCCGACAGCTGCCTTGAACCCTAAAAGCACAAGGTCAGGATGATGAAATAGCGTTTCACCCTGTAAGAGCCTTAACCCTTGAAACTAAGAGTTAATAACCCAGACCAGAGCTCCAGCAGTTGGCAGACACTGAGAGCAACTCCATGGGAATTTTTCTCAGGGAAATAAAAAGAATGGATAGTAAATTTTAGCTTAAAAAAAAATAGCTCCTAATAGCAGCAAACAGTCAGCACCCTCAGAGTTTGTCCTGTGGAGACCCAGGATTTGATGTGAGTTAGGGAATTGCTCTATCTGAGTCCTGTGTTTCCCCCTCTCCCAAATTAATAGGGAGAAAAAAAGGGAAGGGAAAATCCAGAGGTTAATTACAGCTCCAGGAACGAATCCTTATCCTGACCGGATGGGTTTTGAGAGACCAGAGACCAAGCAATTGGGTCTTCTTGTTTGAAATAGGTTAACTAGACAAAGGGAGGCGAAAGTACTGCTAGTAAATAGAGGAGAAATCAGCACAGCAGCTAAATGTGTTAATATTTGAGCCCTGCTGCTGCTGTCCCCCTGGTCCTAGGGTTTCCTGCGTTCCCAATCCTGCAGGACCCTTGCTCATCTCCTACCATGGTCAGGAGGAGTTTGTCCTGTCTGTACCGTGCCCTACGGAAGAAATGCCACCAACATCAGCTCCCCTCAGAAAGATTTGCTCTGAGAATTGTAGTTTATAGCTGAATCTTCATCAGAAGGAATTTTAAAAGGAAGGGATGACATGGAATCCTCTCCCACATCTGCCTTATCTTAATGGGAGCTATAAAAACACCTTGGAAAACTTTGGATGAGGGGCTAAAACCAAAGGGGCTTAAAGATATTTGACCCTTTCAGCCACCTGGACATTAATTCCAGAGAGGCAAAAGAGCAGAGGGCTTGCGTGACAGTAAAACAAAGCAGTTTCCAGGGAAGGAAGGGAGGTATGGATCGGGGAGTTTATTCTGGAGAAGTTAATATTCACCTCTAAACTGTTCATCAATAAATAAAGAACGAAGCACATTGCTAATACATCAATTCTGCCTCCCACCGGGGGCTTTCGCTGTGGCTTACGGAGCTGCCGCTCTAATTAATGAAATATTTAACAACATAATCATATTTAAGCTCATTAATCCATCTTTTAAAGGCACGTGGTCTCGCTGAGGCACATGCCGTTAGCCCACTCCTGTCTCAGGTGGAATTCTGCTGGAAACTCTAGGCAAAAAGCAGCTGGACTTTGCCCCTGATGTTGGGACTGCTGTGGTGCCGCCGCTCTGCTCGCCCCCCACCCTTCACATCACCCCAAACCCACCTGTGCTGGCTGTATGAAGTCCATCTCATCGTGCTGGTCTCATAAAGAGATGCCCAGGGATTGAAAAGAGAGGGGCAAGGAATTCTTTAACTTGGGGGGGAAAAAAAAATGAAGGAACTCAGAAAAAAAAATCCCCTGGGGGCATTTGTGCCCCCTTGGAGCAGCCAGAGGCAGTTACCCTGTGCCAAGGGTCTGCGTTCAGCCAGCACACGAAAACATCGTTTAAAAAACTCATTTCAATTAAATTTAAGGGGCTGCTCAGGGTTTAGGAAAGACAGGTCCTGTGGCAGGAATTTTCATGGCATTCCTTGAATCTCAAGCACAGGACTGAAGCGAGGAGGTCCTTTTCTCCTCCTAAGAAACGCGCAGCAGGCGTTGAAACCTTTTCTTCTTTAAAAAAACGAGGGGGATTTTTGTTGGCTTTTGTTTTGTTAAAGCCCTGCCTTTGCTTCCAGGGCTGGAAAACTTCAGCTGCAGAAAGTTGCTCCAGCAAAATTGCTGTAGAAGTCCTCCTGCCGGTCATCTCTTTCTGTGCCTAAACAAAACAACCCGGTATTTGTTCTTTATTCTACCTTTCTAATTTAGAATAAATTCAGTTTGTGATTCTGGAAGCCAGAAAAAGAGGGAGGGGGTTAAAAAAAAAATAAACCCTCCAGGAATATGAAGTAGAAAGTGAAGAGAGAAGCTTCCAGACGCAGGATCCATGTGGGGCTGCTGAAATCTATTCATTATTGCATCTGCCGGTGGGATAAAAGTTGAGGTAGAACCTTTCTGGAGCTGCTTGTGCTACGAGACAAGTCTCAGCTCAACTTACAAACAGGTCCGACGCAGCCCCGGCTGCTCGGGAGGTTTAATGAGCTATGAACTACCTATAAATAGAAAATCTTTCGTCGTAAGAAGATTTATAAATAACCTGTACACAATGGGCAAAAATATATCCAACCCCGGGGAAAGCTTTGGGGACACGGGGAAGGGTTTTAAGGGAGATTTGAAACAGATTTGGCTGGGTTTTTAACTCAATCCCTATTTATTTCATTGCTGGCTGCTTGAAAGCCTGAAGAAGGGACAAATCGCCACCCCAAGACTGAACAATACTAATTGATAATTGCTAATAATCCCCGTAGCTCTACCTGCGGCCCCACGGTTTGGAGAGGAGGACGATTAGGGGCAGCATTTGCTCTGGAAAGGGGCTGAATTCCAGCTGCAGTCAGTTAGAACTGAGAGGATGCTGTAACTCTCAGCAAAGCTTCTTCATCTCAATTAACTCTGACCAAAAAGGAACCGATAATTCGCTATTAATAATTTGGAAGGTAAAAGGAAACAAATCAGCTGCCCACCCGGGAACATTTGGGGATTTTCTGATCCAGTTCCCGGAGTTTTTTTTATTTGTCTCCTGCTTCTCTGGAGAGAAATCAACAGCCATTTGAGCAAAGGGCTTGAAAAGCCCTAACTTCCAAACAGAAATCTGGTCAGGGAGGGGGGACTTACGGCTCCACTAGCTGAGGGTTTGGGGTATTTGAATTAGTGGGACCTGCAGGAACCCAGAGGAAGGCACTGAACCCCAGTCTGCCTCCTGCTTTCTGTTTGCCCTTCTCCAAGGATTTTCTCTTTGGACAAAATCACAAGTTTTTAATCCTACCGGTTCCCCCTGCCTCCTGTTTGCTCTGGATTTAGTCAACTACAAATTTAACCCCCCCAGCAGAAATTAGGCTTGATTTTTTTCAGGACCCACAAGACCACTTCTGGGCTGTTTTATTTTACCAAAAAAAAAAATAAATCAATCTCTGTTTTCTTTCCTCCTGCTCCCAGAAAAAAAAATCTCGAGGCTGAATTTGCCCCCACGTTTATATCCGACAGCAGGGTCTCAATCGTTTTAATTACCCAGACCTCCTGGTGCCGGTGCTCTGCCAGGGCAGGGCTTGCTCTGGGGTCCTGGGATTGTTCCTGCAGAGGGGTAACCTGTGAATCCCACAGGCTGGTGGAAGCCAGCAGATAAAAACCCCAGAGCAATGGGGTCTTCTTCCTCAAATTACCAGCTGAGAAATGGGTGCCAGCGACCCCCTGAAAGCTGTTTGGTTGGGGATTTTTTTTTTGCAGTATTTGCTCAGCTTTGGATTTCAAATTGTTGTTACTTTGATTTAAAAAAAAAACCCAAACCCAACCCAAACCAACCCCCCAAACTGAAATTTTCTGCTTTAGCTGAAAATTTCCTCAATTCATCAATTCTAATGGAGAGGCTGAGGTGAAACGCAGCTCCCTTTGGAAGGTGAAAGGGAATTTCATCGCTGCTTTCAGGAGAGCAGGACCGGGCTGCAGGGACTGCAGATCCTTTTGCCTCCTAACTTTTTAGCAGTGAATTTGCTAACAATTAGTGAGGAATCATCGAGGGGCGCAGATGAGAATTGAAATCTTCAATTCTCTTAGGAAATAAATCCAGAAAAAGGGGAGGGAGTTAAAGGGGAAAAAATAAATAGCTGGGGTTTTGGCTGAAATCAACAATATTCCCACTTCAGCTTTCTCCTCCGGCTGCGAAGGCACCAATCACCCCACCCTGGCTCTGAATAGATTGCACAAAGCCTTGTGTTTCTATCAATATTAGATAACGGAGCTCACCGGGGTTTATATTTAGCTGCATCCTGCGTAGCACTTGGCCTCTTAGAACTTCCCAGGATATAGGAACAGTTCTTCCCTGAAAAGGAGTCCTTCCAGCTGGATCCCGTTCGCTACCCATGGCACAGTTACAGAATAAAACCCCCAAAGCCTCCCCCTGAAACCATCACCCTGATGCCTGCAGCCCTACAGACCTTCCCCTTCGCTTCTGGTTGTCCCCCATGTTCCCCTCTATCCCCAGTTTGAATTTCCTCCACATCTGGGTTCCAGAGAGTTCAGAGGAGCCCTCTCCGCACGCCAGTCATGCCCCAGGCAGACTACCAGCTTCTAAAGAAGGCTACGGAAAGCTGAACCCCTTTTTCTTTCTAACCCCACCACCACCACCCCCCCAGACGACAGGGGTTTCAGCCGGCACATTTCAGGGCAGAGGGAATTTTGCCCAAATTATGGAATTTAAGAGAAATCATGGAATCTAAGAGAAAGTATGGAATCTAAGAGAAAGTATGGAATCTAAGAGAAAGTATGGAATTTAAGAGAAAGTATGGAATCTAAGAGAAATCATGGAATCTAAGAGAAATGATGGAAATTATTAAATTCCATAATTCCATAATCTAAGATTCCATAATCTAAGATTCCATAATCTAAGAGAAATCATGGAATCTAAGAGAAAGTATGGAATTTCTCTTCCTATCAAATATAGGGGGGGTTCTGGTGATGGTGATGGCAGCAGCAGGGTACCGAAGCAGCTCCTCAGGCTTCTGCAGTTACCTTTCCTGAACCTTCTGGCTACTTCTGCTTCTCCCTCACCTGGAAGAAGGAAAAAAGCTGCTCCCCGAGTTACAGTTTGCAAACCCAGGCCCTGATGTCTCCCCTCTCCAGGCGGGCAGTCCTTCTGCAGCGTTTTGTGGGTTCAGGGACAGAGCCAGGCTGCTCCTGCTGGGGATGGGTAATGGTTTGGGAAACCAACACGAGCAGGTCCCGGGCGTCCAAGCAAAGAAGCCCTTTGACGAGAGGCCCTTTCTCGTCGTCCTGGTTGTAATTAAGGGGAAACACCGGCCCGCGTGTGGTGCCTTTGGAACCACTCGGCTAGGAGTTTCACCTTCTGGCTGACTGCTTTCCAAACTCAGCTCCCAAAGCCAGGCACTGGGAAAGGAAGGAGCAACAAGCAGCCAGAGGTTCTGCAGGGCTGGACCACGCTAACCTGCCCTCTCCAAGGAACAATCCCCATCCCCAGGGATGTTCCTATTGACTTGGTCAGGGTTATTTTCATGCACATGCATGAATATTCACTGGAGGGTGGAGGATTTCACCTCCAGCAGCTGAGTCCTTCCTTGTTCGGTGCAGAGCAGGGGGCACGGGTGGTGCTGATGCTCACAGAGCTGGTTTCACCAGGACTAAAAGGATTTGGGAAATCACTGTTCAGATTCAGCCCCTGGGTGCAGCTCAGCCTCGCGTAAGGATGACCCTGAACCCAGGAAGGGCCGTGTGGTGCAGGGGCAGAGCAGGACTCAATGAGCCCCCTGGTCCAGCATGGGCTCTAGTGGGCTTAGCACCTGGGGCACCAGTAGAACCAGCGCTGAATGCTGGCTTCCACCCTACAGCCCTACTGGTGTCGATTAGAGAGGGCAGCTGAAAGGCAACAAAGGGGACTCAGGGTCAGATCTTCACGGTGAAGGCTCTTGCTCCTATAGAGTGGTGAAAAAAGCCTGGTTCCATCCATTTCAGCCGTGACCTCGACGCTGTAGGGGCTGTTGAGCCCTAGGCTTCTCCTCTCCCCCGCAAAAGAAAACTGGCGAGATATTTTCCCAGCAAATACAGGGAGTGTTGGACTGGGAAGGGGGAGCTGGGCTGGGTGAGGACCCCTTTATTTCCTCCAAAAGAAAGGAGCTCAGCCAGGGGGGGCTGGTCTGGATGGACCCAACCGAGCAGCAAACATCCCCCTGTCCACTGCTCTCTAACTGCTGCAGTTGAAGCAACTCTTTGAGCGGGCACTGGGCAGGGAAGGGTTAACAAGACCTTTTTTGTTGTGGAGAGACAGCGGTGGCTCCAGCTGAGGGGACAGAGTCATCCAAGAGCCCGATCCCAGGAAATGGGGAGCACTTTCTGCAGAGCCAAGAGCTGGAGCTCCTCAAGCTGTGGGAGACACCACCTCGTGTCCTCTGCTAAAGCCGCTGCCCAGAAAAGAGCTCTGAGAGCGTCTCTGTTCAGAGTTCCCCTCCTCTGAGCCCAAAGCTGTCCCACCAGATTACAGTGGGGCACCCAAGACCTCTCTCTAGCTGGGTAACAAGCGTCTGTTCCAACGGGACGTAGAGCTGTGCAGAGCTCTCCCTCATCACTAAACCGGCCCGTTCCTCCAGTTCTAGAGGGGAATCTTTCACCCTGCATCACGACCGAACCCATCCGAGCGCCGGGCTGGTGGTCTGCAGGGCTTCTGGAAGGGCACACGAAGCAAGGTCCCCTTCTGAGCCCGTTAGCCATTAATAAAGACAGCTACTTCAGTGAGACGGGGCGCTTGCACACAGGGAAGGCAACCAGGGCCGGGTATGAAGACACCCACTCTGCTTCAGGAGGGGTCACGAGGACCCATCCAGCGGCTCATTTCACCCTTTATCAGCCCTTCTGGGGACGAGCACGATCTGTTACTGCCTCTCGGGATCAAACTGCCCTCCCCTTCCCCAGTCCCCACACGCAAAGGGTTAACCACACACCTTAACCATGGACTTTTTAAGAGGTCTGTAGCTGACCTGTAGTCCCCTGGTCCCAGTTTGACCAGTTGCAGGGCTCCTTTGAGTAGCTACCCCGTTGCCCACGTGGCTCTAGGATGTCACCCTCGCTGAGCTCTGTGCTGCAGAGCAGCCTGACAGCGGGTGACCAACCCAGAGGGTACGAGGAGTACAAACCACCTTGTGAAGAGCTCAACCATTCCGCACGGAGCAGCAAACACCCTTCCATTATGCTTTTCCCACTAAAACCAACAGCTCACTGGTTTCTATAAACCCCCAGTGCGTGACTCTGCCAGCATCCTCTTGGGGTCTGACCCAAACAGCCTCTTGGGGTCTGAGCTGCCGAGAGCCACTGAGACCAGCAAGGGGTCTGTGAATAGCCCCCAGCCCCATTAACTCTTTGCTGCAGGTCTAGGGTCTCCCAGAGAAGCGACAGCAGAGATCTGCCTGTTCCCTGCACACACATCCAGCTCCCTGAGCACAAACACAGCCAGTTAAAGGAGTGACGTGGAGCACAGCTCAGAGACTTCCAGACCTTTTAAGAGCAAAGATCTCCCGATTTTACCCCAAACTGAAGCCAAAGTTACTGCTGGGAGCCACTGCAGGGAGGTTAGCGGTGTGTCCCCCGCATGCCAGGAGGGATCTGGGCTCACAGCACGCGCGTTCATCACTCAGACTCGAGTTTTCCCGATAGAAACGAGCTAAGGGTGCAGGCAGACTCCTGTACAGGCGTTTTTTGACTGTTACTACATTCACAGTCCTTCTTGCTAAGCTCAGCTCAAACTGCTTCCTTCACACCCCCATTTCCCTTTGAAAAAGCAGCCTAAAATGTTTTACCTGAAAGTTACAACCTCTGCTCTTGATTTCTTTTCTATTAGGAAAGAGAAGAATCTACTAACCCTTCTTCCCCTGCTACTGTCTACCCGATAGCCAGCATCTCCACGCTGCTCCTTAAGGAAACCCTTAGGTAGCAGGTTACCCCTCACTCAGGTAGTGAGTTAGAAAACCCACATCCACAACCCTCACCTCCCTCCTTCCTGGCTGAAATCTGCTGACCCCAGTCCTGCTGAACCCAGCCCAAACCCCTGGCTGGCTGCAGGGGCATCACCCTTTGCCCCTGCTGCTGGTGGAGGGGACAGGACGATGACATCCAGCCCCTAGTTTGATCCTGAGAAGTCCCTCTTAGCCTTCCATCAGCATCCCCATGCAGCCCCTGGTTTCGTCTCTCATGCCTCCACAAACCCTCTGTGATAGCGTGGATTCCACAAGGATTCCCATGGCTTTCAATGAAATAATTCCAGACTTCTGGAAAGATCACAGGGGGCTGCCATTTTCACAGCTTTGCCCCCCAAACCCCCAGCTCTATGGGAACTGTGCTAGCTGGGGTGGCTGTCTTCAGTCTCTTACCTTCGACAGCAAGAGCCCAGCCAGCTGCCCCAGGGCAGCTTCCAGGAGCTTTGCATTCAACACTCTGGCCACATTGAATGGTGAAGCTGGCCTGGCCAGCTTCCTCCTCCTCCTCCTCCTCCATCCCCAGGCTCCGTGCAGCCCGGAGGACAGCCAACCCGGCTCTGTGACACTGTTTACCTGGCCTGTAAACATTTCCAACTCCTCTGCATCACAGGGATCAGACACAACCTGGGTTTAAGGGAGATAGACCTTGTGTCAGCGGGGGGTTGGCTCCTCATTCACTGCTTCACCCCGTTTGTCCTCGAGCAGATGTCCCCCTGCACTGGGATGCAGCTCAAGGGGGTTTAATGCACATGCTGGAAACACTGGAATCCAGGCTGGGATGTTCAAACCCCCTTCTTCTTCGACAGCACAGCTAAGCACCAAACCACCACCGTGTCCTGCTGCAGTCAGGAGGGAGATGTTGAGGTGGGGTTATCCTAACCAGGGTAAAAGGGGTGCCATGAGGGAGATGGTCCTCCCTCTGCTCAGCCAGTGACTCTGGTGAAGGGCCTGAGGTTACCTGGAGCTGCCCTGTGACTGAAGGTCCCTGAGGGTTTGACTGGCTGATGTGTCTTCTGGGTCAAAGTCTCTCTACCTCTGCTGTAGCCAAACAATCTGTTAACTGGGTCAAAACACCTCTGGACTGGTCAGAGGGCCCCTGTCCCAAAGCAAGGACGGGATTTATCACCATGTCCTTCTGCAGGGGGTTGATAATCATCTCCTTGGCGGCTCCCCAGACCAAGACAGGGGAACTCAGGGTGGGTGGGACCTCCCGTGCGGATGAGCAAAGCCCTCCTGTTTTGGAGAACCTCGCTTACCATCCCTTGCTTTAATGAATCAAGAGCCACAGCTCATCTGGGCGCCTCTTCTCACCGCTCCTGGTGCAGATCTCTGCACACCTGTGTCGGGAGAAGCCCTTCCCTCAGTCACACAAGGCTTTGGCTTGGAAGGGACCTCCAAAGGCCACCCAGACCGACCCCCTGCAGGGAACAGGGACTCCCTCAACCACATCGGTTGCCTAGAGTCTTGTCCAGCCTTGCCCCGAATACCTCCAGTCCTCTCTCGAGCTGTGGCCAGCAGAACACGCCGACCCTTCTGCCAGACATGGTTGCCATCAGCCACGAGGCACGGGCCATCCTGGGCAGGAATCAGCTATTTAATGGCCGCTAATCCCATCATAATAATTACAAAATAATGCAGTGATGAGCCAGGGTAAACAAAATATACCGGCAAAATGGCAAGGAGAAATGCAATTAGAGCCTTGGGCCCCAGCCAAGTCCCTTTTGCTTCAGTGGGAGTTCTGAGAGACGATTACCCCTATGTAATTACAGATTTAGGTCTAATCCAGCTCCCCGTAGCTGGGTGGGGAGGATAGGGAGAGGCCCCTCTGCCCTCACGTGCTGCCTCCGTCCTGCCCCTTGGTCTACTCGCCGTGCGTCAGCCAGGCAGACCCGTGGCACAGCCCGGTGCTCGGAGCAGGGGCCCTGTTTGAAGGCTGGGATAGGGGAGGTTGAACGCGATACGGAGCGTCGGCACCCGCTCGGCGCTCACTGTGCTCTGATTATTGCATGAGAAACCTGTCTTTGTTTTCACTCAGGGTGCTGGGCACCTCGACACCTTCTTTTCCCCCATTATCATCACAAAACATCCCTGGTCCTTCAGCAAACTGAGCAAAGGGTCCCCAGAAGGCCCTCTGGAGGGCTCCTTCACTTCCCAGGTGAATGAGATTGACACAGTCCTTCACTTGGGGCCACCAGACTGCTGCCAACAGCCCAGCAAATGGTTCCTGGGGTCAGCGATGCCAGCACTGGTGTGCAGGCACGAGGCAAAGCTCCAGCACCCCTGTTGGCACCAGTCCTGGCCATATCCTGCGTTCCCTTCAGAAACACGACGGTCACCCCTCACCTTGCTGCCATTCTGGTTATTTCTTGGGTTTCTCACAGAAGGATTGAGGCTGGCAGAGCCCTCTGAGCTCCTCCAGCCCAGCCCAGCCCCTGGCATCACCCCAGCAGCCAGACCAGGGCACTCAGGGCCACAGCCAGGCTGTCCTTCAACACCTCCAGACACGGGGACTCCCCCAGTGCCCTGGGCAGTCCAGTCCAGGCTCTGAGCACCCTTTCCCTGAGGAAGGGCTTCCTGACAGCCAACCTCCCCCTCCCCTGGCAACTTCAGGCTCTGGGTGCCTGGGAGAAGAGCCCGACCCCCACCTGACAGCAACAACCTCCAGATGAGCCCAAACCACATGAATCTCATCTGCACAAACGGGTGAGCACAGGTCCTGGCTGGGACACGTGAGAACTCGAGGCTGTCCATCCTTCCATTAGAGTGTTGGCAGAACATCATCCAAAACAACACGGTGAATAAAAAGAGCATCATCCGAAGCAGCTACTGAATAATAACTGCCTGAGTCACAGCTACTGAGGACTTCTACCCTCATAGAATCCTCACGGCTGGAAAGGACCTCCAGGATCACCCAGCCCAGCCCTCATCCCAGCAGCTCCCCAACCTCCAGAACTCAAGCTACNCTCCTCTCAGCCTCCTCTTCTCCAGACTAAACAACCGCAGTCCCCTCAGCCGCTCCTCACAGGGTCTGTTGGCCCCGTTACCCTACTTCCTCAGGCTGTGCCCCAAACCAGCCCTTCCCACCTGCATCCTGATCACCATCTGCCTCGAAACCCGACGCGCAGAGTAGCAGAAAGAGGACCCCCTGGGTCTGTCCAGCCGGCCCCGAGCGAGCAGAGCCAGGCCGATGCCTCTCCGGTTGTTGCTGTGCCATACACCCCCCCAGAGCGGGCAGAAACACCCTAAACGCCTGGAGCTGAGAAGCTGAAAGAGGTCAACCCAGAACGTACCTGGGGGGCACGAGGACACGGGAGAAACAGCGGGGATGCTCGAGCAGTGCAGAAGGGTCCCTGCAGCAGCCAGCCAGCGCTTGCTGGGGGGTTCCACACGCTCCTGATCCTTTTCTTTTCCCAATCTCCTCCACCCGTGATCTCTGCTGCTGCCCTGGTTGGGCTCCTCTGGAAGCACCCACCGAGGAAGTCTGTCCTGAGGGATCTGCAGAAGACCTGGACAGCAAAAGGAAGAGAGAGCTGAGGTTACCCTGGGAGTCACTGCCGGGATGGGGAGAAGGGAAGGGGGAGAGGAATAGGGAAACAGAGCAGCCAAGCTGAACTGTCTAGGAGGCAGCGATGATGGGGAAGATGAAGGCTAACAACTGCTCTTCTCCTCACACTGCTGGGTAGGAGTAAAACAAATTCAGGTTCCCCTGGGATCTCTTTAGCTTTTCTCTCCCCTACACGGGATTATTCCTCAGTTATTCCTGGTCAAACGCTCGGGGATCCCCACGCTAGCAGCTCTCTGAGTAACGAGAGCCAGGGGTAGGGGCTGTGGTATCTAAAGGATGAAGGCTCCCCGTTCACCCTGCCAGCGTGTGCACAGGCTGCTCCCTCGAGCCCTCAGTCAGCACTCCTGGTCAACACAGAGCGATACCATCCCCTCGGATCTGCCAGACAGGTTTCTTCCAGCTCCCTTTGCCATCAGCAGTTAAAACCTGGTGCTTAGAGGAGATTCCTCATGAAAACAGGGTTTAGGGATGGAGCAAGACTCCAAGAGAAGATGAGAAATACCCCTGCACACACACACAGAGACCCCGACTCTCAAAGAACAACGTTCTGAGGGGAGGGGGGTTATTCTGCCTGCAGGACTAGATGCTACAGCTCTTCCCTAGGGTGAGCATTGCTGTGTGGACTCCTCTCCCAGATTTCCAGGCCCCATTCCACAGATGGTGGGATGGGCTGCACTGGATCCTCCTCACAGTGCTGGGTGCCTTTGGGGGGGCCACCCTCAGCAATGGGGGAGAGAAACCCACCACAGGGAAGGGCTGCCACCCAATCCTGCTGAATCACCGAGGAAGCAAAGAGCCTTTTGGTCTCGGCTGTGGCGTCTGAAAACCAGGCATGAGCTGAGCGAGCCCGGGAATGCCATCTCCATGAAATCCAAACCCTTCCCGAGGCCCCTCCATGGCAGTTAGGTGTTTCTGATGCTTCTTGAAGACGGGCACACGCTTCGGACATCGCCCCAACCCCTTCCTGCCCAGGTAATTCCCTTCCCCTCTTCACAGAGATTCGAATGACCAACCGCAAAAGCAAACACCAAGCGGCCACCCCACTCCAGCAGTTCCCGTGAACGACCCCCTCGACCCCATCGGGCCCCGCGCAGGGGCACTGCTGGCCAGGGAAAGAACTCCTGGGAAAGGAGGGTGGCCCCTGTGTCCCCAAACCCTGTGGGTGAGGGCAAGAGGGATCCTTGCTAGAGGGCTGGGGTCCCGGTGCCACGCAGGGAGCGGAGCGGGCACGAAGCGCAGGGTGTTTCAGAGCAGCGGCGGTGCCCGAGCTGCTGGGAAGGTTTGATTCCGTCTCATCACGGAACACTTCAGCAAATAATAAGGGGAAAAAAGAGGAGCTGAAGGGAATCGTGACAGACTGAGAGGCACGAGGCTGCCTCCACGCTCCGCTCCCCGGCTGCTCGGTGAGAAATTCCAGCGCTCTCGTCAGCCTCTCACGCTGCCGGGTCACCGCCGGATAGGTCAGCGGGCTCTAAGGAACACGACTCCTTTTGCAGCCCTCGTTAGCCCTCGTGGTTTAATTACCGAGCGCTAGAGAAGCCCTGGGTTGTGTTTGGCCAGCAACCCCCTGAAAGAAAAGCCGAAGTCTAGAAATACAACCCAGGGCTTCAGGAGCGGCTCCCAAAAAACCCCTCTCCCCAGCTGGATCACTGCTGAATGAAAGCTCTTCGCTAGAACTAGGGGTTTGGGTGACACAGGAATCCACCACTCGCAGGTTAGCGTTGGGCAGAGGCTGTTGGTCACCCCAAATCACCTTTGGTCGGTCAATTCGCGACACAAGGGCCTCAGACAGCCAGTTCAGGCACTCGCATGGATTCAGGGATGCATCACTGCACCTGGCTGTCTCCCCCCAGAACATCACTCTAAGGCATGGCTGTGGAATGTGGAGGAATTGCCTCCATCCTCTTCCCTACTCCCTCCCCAAACAGCCATCGGTCTCTGTTTACCAACCTCTGCTCCACCCCAGACAGGCTCCATCCCCAGGTGTCACAGAGGGTCGGAACATTTGTTGAAGCCACCCTCTCAAACCCTTAGGAACAGAGTCATTCCTGCTCTGTGCCTACAGGACTCCTCCCGTCCACAGAAACCCCCTCTGGAGCAAGAACGGGGCTGATGCCATCTGAACGGGTTGGACTTGGGGTCCAGCTGCCCCGTGCAACCCCCTCTCCAAGGGGTTTTGATTAAATCCTAAAGCACCACGAACTCAGCGACCTTCCCACCACGCTGGTTCAGCCACACAGAGACATCCATGCTGGTGGAGAACCCTCGGAGAAGCAGAGGGCAGCTGTCAGCAGAGTCCGGGACAACAACCTCCAGTTGCTTGAGGAGCTGCCACAGGCACATGGCCCGCAGAGCACTGCACCCAGCTACCAGCCTGACCCAGAAGGGCAACCCCCCCAGTACTCATCCAACAGAGCTCTAGGAACAGAGCCACCAGCTTGGGACCGTCAGCACAGCCCTCTCAGAGCACCGGGAAGCTGCCCAGCACCGCACAGGCACCACCTTGCCCCAAGAGGTGATTAAAGCACTCGAGTTCGTATCGTTACCTGCAGATCTGCAAGGTTTCCTTGCCCATGACCACGGAGAGCTCGCAGCTGGCAAGGAGAGCGGGCAAAGGAAAGCCCTTCTCCCCGGCTAACAGCGGAGGGTCTGACTCAGCACACACCAGCCCCGTCAACGTGCCTGGCCGAGCTCAACCAGGGCTGACATCGGGCTGCAGAGGACAGCTCTCAAAGACAGCGGGGTCTTGGGAGAGCCAAGGGAATCCGGTGATCTCCTGCCGAGCAGCCTCCGAGGGATGGAAAGCAACCCAAGCCCCAAACACAGGGGAACGCCTCCACCGAGCGCATCCTTTCAGCGGGATCTCTACCACGGGGCTCCTGTGGCCAGCGGTAGCCAACCATGAGCTATGAAACAACATCTGAGAGCTACTAAGGGGTTTCTTATCTGCCTTCCATACCCTGGGGCTTCAGCACAGGTTTCCACAACAGATGCAGTGGCATTCAAGCTCCTGGCAGCGGTGGCCCAGGGACTCCAGCGAAGGCGGTGGAGGAGTAGAGCCAGCAACACCTGTTCTGTCCTCACTGGTCATCGTCCCAGAGCTCGGCCCCACTCCCCTCCCTCCTTACAAAAGCAGCTGACATTTATTAATTAAATCAAATAATATTTATAGAATCCCTTTGCCCACCCTTGGGGAGACAGAGCCTCCAACACAATCAAACACAATCACAACGGCAAACTATTAAGCAGCTGAAAATAGTAAGTCGTTCCAGCAGTAATCAGAATGAAATCTCAGGTCTGGGAGAGAAGACAAAAGGACTGACAGAAAGAGGGGGTCCTCTCAGCAAACATCAACCCTCCACCTCGTTGCTGTGGTGAAGGCTCAGTCACCTGCGCGCCTGCTGGCTGCGCCGCCTCCGACGCAGCAAATGGTGCCAGGGATGCTCTCCTACAGTTTCTAGAAGATTCCTGGCTCAGATGAAGTTGGGACCAACCCACCCTGTCCCAAACGGCTCCCAGGGCTGTTCTCAGCCGGGGGTTGTGCCATTGTCCTGTCTGGGAGTCGCAGACAGTTAATGCTGAGGGTGCTGGTGGCTTTGTGCCGGCTGACGGTCCAGGATGGCCTCAGTTCCCTAGCCCTGTCACAGCCAGCGATGAGAGCCCTCACGACACCCAGTACCGGCCGTGAGATCTCACGTGAGCTGCCAGACCCCTTTCCTTGCAGGGTTTTACAGCCACACACCCAGGATCGGCGCCACGTGCCAGGAGACAGGCTCGGGGGTGACTTCAACCTCCTAGACAGCTCTTGGAAATCATCGCTGTGTTCCGGTGGCTCCCTTCTCCGCCGGTACGGTGGCATCAACCAGACACCAACACAGCTCCCACACTGCAAATGTTTCACGACTCTGCAGCAGGAAGGATCCCAAACCACGTCTATGCACCCAGTAAAGACAGCAGGATGCTTCTGGGGAAGCTGGGGACAGGGGAGCCGAAGAGATTCAGGCGTAGGTTTCCGTGCCCTTCCTGGCAGCCAAAAGCAGACCGATGGCCCCTTGTTGGTCCAGCGGGCTTCCCCCTCCCCAGCAAACCTTTGCTGCTGGGAAGAGCTGATATAGACTGTGTGACTTCAGGTGCTGCCTCTGCAGCACCAAGAAACCCAGGAGAGGAGGTGTAGAAATGCAGATGGGATGTGAGGGCCCCACACGCAGCCGGGATGTAACTGTCACTGGGTCAAGATGACAGCCAACCCCAGCAGGGAGCTGGAAGGCAGAGGAATCCCTGACACAGACACGTGCAGCTCAGACACAGCATCCAGCCCCTGGAGTGGGAAACCATCCCCACAGGGCAAGGGGAAATACTTCTAACAAGGCTGAGTGCCTCCGATTTTACCCAAGGACCCAAGGCCAAGTGCAGGCAAGAGCACAGAAAAGCACGAGGGAGGAACTAGCCCACCGTGGCCACGGGGACAGGCCAGCAGCACCGAGCAGGTCTGCCTGTCAGGGCAGAAGAATGTGGGGCTGCTCTTTGGTGACAGACACCCCCCCAACGCCCGTGCCCGGCTGGGGGCAGCTGCATCTGACGCTTACCCCCAATAAAGGGCTCTGGTCCTACTCCTTATGGTTTGGACTGGGAAACTGGTAGCAGGTGGTGCTGGAAGAGAACTCAACAGCTCATGCTGGAAAGGCAGATGAGACTCCACGAGCACCCAAGCTGCTCAGAAGAGCAGTCGTGTGCTGGAAGGGCAAGGGAAGAAGGGTGGCACACGAGTGGCTCCCAGAAGCATGGCCTTCGTGCCCTCCACTCAGAGAAGCTGCTCCAGTCGTGCGGCTCCGTGCCCTTCTCACACTCCTCTGCTCACGGACACCCTGCCCTTGCAAGAAGGTAGAGGTACCCTCGCATAGATCAAAGCCCCAAAGGGTAATTAATTGATGGCTGCAGCTAAGGGGCCTCTGCTAGCCACCTCATCTCCCGCCCAGGGTTGGTCCTGCAGCCCACACCAGCCCCCCAGCTAGCCAACGTGGTCTGTGCTGGGGAAAAGAAAGAGTGGCCAGCGGGTGGCATGTATGGTGGCCAGCTTCTCCAGAGACAGCTTCTCCACTGGCCACCACGACTCCGGCCCAGGAGGGCACAGGCCAAGGCCCCGCAAAGACGGCAACCGGGCAAACTCCGAACAGATGCCACGGCATCACACGGACCAAGGTTTCCAGCAGCCAGCACCCAACGCCACGTCCAACCTAACGGAGGAGAAGAGACTCCTGTGCCGGCAGATCCCAAAGGAGCTGGCAAGGAAGAACAATGAGCTCACACCTTCTGACCCCGCTTGTTTGGAGCCTGGTTTCCTATGGCAACAGGCTCGTGAGGGTGCTGCGTGTGCACATGCACGTGCAGGATGGACGGGCACGCAGACGGCGGCCGTCAGAGCTCGCTCGCTGTTGGGTCCAGTGCTGCTCTGTAGTCACAAGTGACCCCGGGATGCTGCTCCTGGCAGTAATTAAGCCCCTAGGAGGGACTTGCTGGAGGCCACCAAGACTCCAGAGAGCTGTAGGTGGCCCAGGCTGGAGGGGGAAAGCAGCGTGGTGGGCACAGACGGTACCAGGCACCCGAGTCCTCAAGGAGAGGGCGGCCAGGAGTGGCCCAGCTGCAGGAGAATCACCTGCAGCAGAGCACGGATCAGCTCTCGGAGGTCGGTTTCCTCAGTTAAGAGATAAAAGGTTTTGCAAGACAAGAGAGGATCAGAGATCAGGTGATGACAAAGGCCAAGGACCACCACAGGCTGAGCCAAGGACCACCACAGGCTGAGCCCTCCAGACAGCTGAGGAAAACCAGGCGAGAGATTGCAGACAGAGGTCGATTCCTCTGGCCAGGGTGGCAGTGGAAGACCCACCGAAGCCTCGCGACCTGTCCCTGTACACAGCTGACACCCCAGGCTGCCTTCTGCCGCCGTCTCAGCGGAGACAGAGCGAGTGGCCATTCCAGAGAGGAACACTCAGGTGGGACCACCGAGCTTCACTCATGAGAGGAGTGACCAGAGCAGAACCGAGCATCCAGCAGCCTCCATAGCTCAGAAAGCCCCTGCCTGGGCTCAGGCAGCCCAAACCCCCCTCTGCTCACAGAGCCTCTGCTTTGCTGCAGCACCTTCGTGTGATCAGCAGCTGCCACCCGCAACCCCAGCGGGGCTCTACTGGGAAGCTGGAGGAGGGCTTGGAAGTCCTGCTCACCAACTGTGAGCCACAGAACCAGTGCACTCGGGCTGCTCCTGTGGACGGGACGGCAGAGCAGAGTCAGCATGGAGAGGGGATGAGGGTCAGGGTTGCTGTCACTGCTGGATGTGACATCCTAGGTGTGAGCAAAGCCCCTTCCCCTAGGACCCCCAGCTCCTATCGTATGTAACGCAGGGACCCCAAAGAGGCTGCTCTGATCCCAGAATCACTCCGGAGCCCCCCTGGAAGAGTCAGTCTTGCTTTGGTCCCTAGCCAGAGGTGAAAGGTTAACCCATGCCCTCATTCCCAGGCAACGGAGGGGTTTCTATCTCAGGGCAGTACTGGACCCTTTAATCAGCACCAACTGCACAGCCGCTGTTTAACCACTTCATGGCCACTGCCCAAGAAGATGGGAGCTCCCACACTGGCAGAGGTGGCTTCTAAAAGGTTGATTTCCCTGGCCACATCCTCAGCACAAGCTTGGACTGTGTGTGAGGTGCTCTGAGTTGTGAAATACCCCCTCACGCACCCCCATCCTGCTGTTACACCTCACCCTCACTCTGCTGAGGGACTGCTCCTCCTGACTTCAATGGGACCAGAGCGAGGGGTGAGGGGGGTTGGATTTGTGGCTCCCAGTCCTCAGGGACAGAACCACAGCAACCAGGACAGCTGCCAGCCCTCCAAGACACAATCCTAGAGTTAAAGAAAAGGCTGCTGGCCCAACAGCACCGTGAAGGGACCCTTCAACTGTCCCCCCACCTCTGAATTACAGGAATTATTCCTGGGCTCCTGCTAGTTCTATCTCAGCCTGGGAGGGGTTCAGGTTCTGCACCAGGAGCCAAGGTTCCCCCCCACCACAACGAGCAGGGCTGGGTAAGGAGCCTGCAGTACCAAATCAGGCAGAAGGCTTCACTGCTGGGGTTGGAGTCCCAAACCATCCCGAGGGATCCAGGACATCTACTGGTGTTGGTTCCCGCTGGCCCTGGCAGGGGGTTGGCACTGCAAACAGCACGGGGCATCCGCAGCCCTCTCTGGCCTCTCCTCCACCCCAATACCTGCAGGTCCCAGCTGCCTCAGCCTACCCAACACCAGATTTACTCGCACACCCAGCACTATTTACAACCTCAAAGACCCCCGAAGTCCCCACTATTGGGAAAAACCACCCCAAATCCTCACAGCTGGGGAAAAAAATAACCCAAAACTCCATGATTGGGAAAAAAAACCCTAAATCTCCACAGCTGGGACCAGAAACCCCAAATCCTCAGCACAGGGGATAAACCCTCCCTATCCCTGAGAGTGCCCTCTCAGTAGAGAGAGCACCGAGCGTTTGGGCACCAAGAGAGGAGGGAACCCCCTTGTGAAAGACAGAAGGGAAATAGCAGTGACAGGGGTGTGGAAATTAGAGGGTTAGAGCCCCACGGGAATGAAAAGCCCCCAGCCCCCAAGATGGGGTGAGAGCATCACCTTCACCAGCTCCCTGGGACGGCCGGCAGCGGCGAAGTGATCACTGACCAGCAGTTCAAACAGAAGGGGGGAGACAGCGGCGCCTCCAGCACCAGAGTCATCGTAGAGTTTTGATTTCAGAATTAAAAAGGGAGGCAGAGAGGGCTGTTACTATGGAGTAAACACGAGAAGGGGATTAGCCTTGCTTTAATACTCCCGTGGATGTCAGGGCAGCTCCAGGAGCGGGCGACAGAGTGACGATGCCGCCCGGGTTCCTTTCCCCTGCTCCCAGCTGGTTTTAACACCGAGCTCCCACCACCACTTCCACGGAATTATTTTTTCCTGCCTATTTTGGGTTCCACTCCTATAAAAAATTCATCCCAAACCTGCTCCGCTGGTTGCAAAGGTGCAGGAGGCTGCTGCTCTCTCTGCAGGAGGCTCAGCCCAAGCCCAGCTTTGGCCGCTGCCCTCACGAAGCCAAGGGGATGGATCCTGCCATCCACGGGACGCAGCAGCGGGGCCTCGAGTGATCCCCCAGCACTCAGCTCTGTGTTTTATTAGCTGTAAGGGCCACTCTCTGCCTCTTTCCTCGAGAACCCCCTGACCTCCCACAGCAGGAACGATGACACTTCATCTCTGCTTCACCCCAAGTTTGGATGGGGTGTTTCTTTCCAAAGGAGCAACGCTCACCGCTCGTTCTTTGATGCCACCCCCTGCCCAGGCCACTCAGATCAACTTCGACTGCCTGCAAACAAGCCCAAGGTGAGGAACGTGAGGAGAAGGAGCTGCGTGGGGTTGGAACCTGCATCCTGCCCAAGGGACACGTCCAGCTCCTCTCCTCCCTCCCTCCCAACCAGGCTCTCACTCTCATATTGGACCCTCACACCAGCACGAAGCACAGCCTCCCTGAAGCCTCACTTCTCCTAGGCTTGAGCTTCTGGAGCTCTGCTACGACGTCCTCGAGGTCTCCATCACAGCTCTGCCTCCCGTTCTGACTGAACCGCCACAGGAATCCCTTTGGGCTGGCACCCCAGCCCTTCCTCACACCCCCAGACCTTCTCCTTCCTAACAGAGCCCCCAGTGTGGTTTTAGACTCTTTCTTGACATTCATTTCCCCTCTGATGTCTTGAGAGTTTGTGTTGCTCTGAGACCGCTCCTCCTCAGTAGACAACGAGCTCGAGGTGGGCTGCTGGCACTGGCCAGCACGATGCCCAGGGACAAGGTTCAGCAAGCCCAAAGCCCAGCAAAGCTAAAACCAGGCTGGGACTAAGAGCTGGGAGCAGTCATCCCCTTCTCCTGCCCCCTCAGAGGGCTGGTGTCCAGGAGAGCCAACAGGAAGGTCTCATCGCCCTCCTCCACACAGAGCCACAGGCTACTTCACAACCTTAAACCATCCAGCTTGAAAAAGCCCTCTAGGATCACCGAGTCCAACCTGACACCTCCACGACCACTGCAACGCAGCCCGGAGCCCCACATCACCTACACTGTCTGCACCTTCAGGAAGCCCTGCAGATCCAGGGTCTTCTCTTCACTCCTCTTTCTATGCCTCAAAGATCTCTTTGCTCCCCTGCTGCTCAGAGTCTGTATCATCCAGGGCTGGAAGTGACTGAGAGCACTCAGAGCCCTGCCCTGCTGGACATCGCTCCCTGAAACCTCATTCGAAGGAGCGGTGGTTCCCTTCTGGATCCCAGAAGGCAGCATCTCATCACTGTTAAAGTCTATCCTAGAGTCCTTAGGGGTGGGAAGGGACCTGAAAAGATCACCCAGTCCAATCCCTCTGCCACAGCAGGATCACCCAGACCAAGTCCAGGTGGGTTTTAAATGTCTCCAGAGACAGAGACTCCACAAACCCCCTGGGTAGCCCCCCTCCAGCACTCTGTCACCCTCACTGGGAAGAAGTTAGAGAACCACAGATCAGTCAGGGTTGGAAGGGACCACAGGACCATCCAGTTCCAACCCCCCTGCCACGGGCAGGGACCCCCCCCACCCTAGAGCAGGCTGCCCAGAGCCTCTCTTCTTATTCCTAAAGCTGCTGCAGAAAACAGAGCTGAGCAGCTTGGGGTCTGTCCACCGAGTCAATAAACATCCTGACAGGTCAAGGCTTGGGCATCAGAGGAAGGGGAAACCAACAACCAGAAGCCTTTGAAACCAAGAGGCAGCTAGTGGATGTAAGAGAGAGAGACGCCAAAGTCCCCCCCTGAAAGGCACCGGCACTCCTAGCCCTGTAATTCAGCCAGAGGACTTTGGTAGGAGAAATTCAGATGGTAAAGCTAAGCAGGACTCGGCCCTGGCTGCTCTGTCACCACAGAGAGCAAAAATCAGCCACAGCAAAGCCTCCTCCGGTGCGTTAGCCACTTCAGGTACGTGCTCATCCCTCCGTGGTCCCTGCGCCAGGGACAGCGCAGCCTCCTCCCAGAGACAAATCGTGACACGGAGCAATCACCAAAATAATTCTGACCTTCAAGGACAAATTAAAACGGGAGGAAGCAGCAAAAACCAACCTGCTGGGGTTTCCTGCTAAAGCCTCTTCCCCTAAATATTAGAGGTACCCACATCCACGCACAAAGATGCTAGAGGTACCCACATCCGTGCACGAAGATGCTAGAGGTACCCACATCCACGCACAAAGATGCTAGAGGTACCCACATCCACGCACAAAGATGCCAGAGGTACCCACATCCACACACAAAGATGTCAGAGGTACCCACATCCACGCACGAAGATGTCAGAGGTACCTGCATCCATGCACAAAGGTGCCAGAGGTACCTGTATCCGTGCACAGAGGGTACCTTCTTGTTCTTACAGCCAGCCTCACACTAGGAACTGCACAGAGCCTGGGGGGTCTGTGTGTGGAGGGGGACCCACAGGGCACACGTGCACTGGGACACAGAGATCAGGACAGGGGCTGCCCAGGGCCTGATGCAGCCCCTCGTTGGTAAAAGCCCAGCGCTTGGTTTCAGCGGGGTCTGGCTCAGTTAGAGGAGGGGGCCTGACAGGCACCTCAGGTCAAAGCCATTTCCAGAGCAGCTCTGGGAACAGCAGGAAACTGGTGAAGTCCCTCTGCAGCAAACCCGTTCCACTACCAGGAGAAGGGTTCTGCAGCTGCAGCGACAACTGAAAACCCGACTAACCCACCCAAGTGCCTTCAGCAGAGGAGCAGAGGGCAGACTCCTCTCACTCCAGTTGTTATTTCCAGTTCCTCAACTTTTTTTAAACCCAGTCCCCCCCACTACAGAGTCCTGCTCCACCAGTTCAAACCCAGAGAGGAGGATCCTTTAGCAGGGACGAGCAGAGAGGCCAACTCAGCTCACTGAGAGTGAAAAGCAGTGAGAATGACTTCACAGGGGTGATGCCAGCTGCAGTGGCACAGGTGGGGAACAGGAGGGGACAGGCTTGTGTGGTCCCAGTGCCACCAGTAGAGTTTCATGAGCTTTATGTGACCTGGGGTCTTCTTTAGATCAGAGGAAAAGCACAGCTGAGCGCCAAGAGGGGCTGTTCTACGTTGCCTTTCATCTCCAGCTCAGACTTCCCTGTCAGGGTTGTATTTCCCCCCTCTCAGGTTTCTTTTGGGCATCGAACAGGACAGTGAGGTTCCCACTGCACGGAAATACAGGGCAGGTGAACAGAATAAAGGGGGGACTCTACCTCTAACGAAGAGGACAACTTCAGGGTTCAGAGAGCCACCTCTCTCAAAGCAGGATTTGTCATCCACGAGACCCAAGCAGATCTATGCCTGGAGGACAGAACCAGCTCCATCTCCTGAGCCACACAGGACAGTAAACGACGAGAGGAGGTGGAGCAGAGCAGGCTGCGAGGGGTTTGTGTCCACCTGGGCATCTTTAACCCCCTCAGCAGGGAGGAACGCGGTCACGATTTGTCTATGGAGAGCAGATCTCCTTCTCCCTTTGGCAGCCAAGTGGTTTTCAAGCCCGTGACGGCGAGAAGGACCTGGTTTGGCTCTGAATAGCCAGAGGAGACAACCAAACAGGGTGGTACCAATGCCTGAGCGATGCTGGACTGGGGGGTCTCTGCTCAGCTGCCAGGTCAGGGTCAGCAGTGGGGAAAGTGAAAATAATCCCTAACAAAACAAATCCCCCCAACTCTCATCTTTCACCAACCCGAGCAGAGAGGACCCGGCCAACTAAAGAGCCCTCTTGGGCTTCGGGCAGTCCCTCTGCCCTAGAGTAGATGTAGAATTAATTAAGCCAGAATCTCTCTTGCTAATGGGTTTAATCTGCACGGGAGCCTGGTGCCAGCACCCTGGTCAAACCAGCACCGATGGAAATCAGCAGAGGCCAGGATCCTTCGGGGATCCTGCAAGGTCTTTATCCTTCTGCCACAGGACAATGAGAAGCGAAGCCAAATGCAGCAGAGGCTTCACTTTCACCACAGTCAAGGGATTTTTACCTGCTGTGAAAAGGAGGGGGAAAGGAAAGCTCTCAGATACAGGGCTCTTCCCTGGGAGCATCTGCTGCTGCTGCTGCTGCCTGGGGTCCCGCTGAGGGCCGGTGGCACCTGCGTGGAGGAGGAGAGTCCGTGCTGGGTGGGGATGGAGTAACACCCCTCCAGAAACGGCTGCTGGGCTTGCAAATCGCCCCCAGAGCTTTGCATCACAACGGGGGGCTGCAGAGAGCCATGGAATAGCCTCCTGACTAGAAGGTTCAGAAACCCCCTCAGCAAACCAACCCAGGCTGCCCCGGATGGGAGGATGCAGAGGTGCAGGGCAGCCCAGGGCTGCCAACAGGATCACTGCTTTTAATGAAACACCCTCAGCCCCACAAAAGCGGGCAGAAGGCAGAGCCTGCCCTGAGCTCGAGCACAGTTAGCACTGAAGAGGCCCTAAACTCAACACTTATGGAATAAACTCTCAATTTCTTGGTGTTCAGCCCAGCCTGGGGATAAAAAACCCTTTCACTTCCATAAATCTGATCCCTATGACAGCTAAAAAAGGGGGCAAATCTGTGGCTCCTTTACCCCTCCCGCAGAGCTGCTTTCGGGGGGCTCCCCGAGTCCCATGGGCTCCCCCACCCCAATCCCCAAGCTCCATGAGGGTCTGTGCTCACAGCCAAGGACTCAGCAGCTACTCGGGGATCCCAGCTCGAGTGAAAGAGCTGCAGGAGCAGCAGAGCTGCCGATTCCACGAGGTTCATCTTTAAAATTAAAATTATTGGCTAAATTTAAAACTCTGCTCAAAAAGGAAGAGTCGTGGATCCTGAGCCTGGTTTTATTTTAGAGAGCAAAAGCAGGGAGCGCCGGGGAATCCAAACCCCATGGCATTTCAAATCAAAGCGGGCAGGGGAGGCAGGTTGCCTGGCGCAAGGGGGTCATCGCCCAGGTTCAGGCAGTTTGGGCACTGGGAAAATAAAACAACGATAAAACCCCCCTAAACCCCCTCTATTGTTGTTGTTCCTCCTCCTCCTGTGCTGCCTGTTTGCTCTCCTTGCTGCCAGCACCAACCCAGAGCAGTTGCTTCTGGCTTTTTGGTGTTAAATAGAAAAGATCTTCTAATTTCATGGGAAACCAAGAAAGACGGGGGGGTCCTCCTGTTCTTCCCCACCTGCTCTGGAAATCAGGTGTTTAGGAGAAGCAGCCACAGGTCCTTCACAAGGACTCAGAGGCTCTGCCATGAGCTGGTGAAAATCTGGGAGGGAGAGCCTGGAGGGAAGAGGACGAGATGGTGCCCCCAGTCAGGAGATGGGGAAGGAGGCAGGAGAAATCATGGAAAGCCAGGAGCAATCATGGGAAACCAGGAGCAAGAGGGTTTCTGCAGGAGGGAGGATCGAAAGGCTGTCTGGCCACGTCTGCATCACGAGTGGCACTTAGTCATTTCCCTACCTGTGCCCTATCCCTCTTCCCAGCAGACGCTCCCGCGAGGGGAAGGAGGTGCTGGAGAAGTTGCTGCTTTGATGAGGGTCAGCCTGAGAACCCAGGGTAGACTGAGGGGGTTTTAAAGCCTGTGACTCTTTTCTTTCCCTTGGTGGCTTCTCTAGTCCTGGGCAAGGACTCTCCCTTCCTGATTAGGAAGGGAAAAGAAGCTAGCCCATACATTGCCAGCCCCCCGGCGCTCCCCAAGGCCACAGCATCCCTCTCCGTGCTTTACGATGGCCCTCTCCCCCTCCTGGAGATCCAATCCCTCTTCCAGCTGGGAGTTCTGCCTGTTCGGGACACACGGGCTGAGTCTGAGGAGCATGAGGCCATGCAAGGGGCCGAGAGCTGCACCCAGGGCAGGGAACCTCCCGCTGCACCCTGGAGATGATGGAGCAGCAGAGTAAAGCAGCACCGAGTACCTGCTGCCTTCCAAGCAGCAAAAGCATTGGCACAGCCAGCAGGTGCTGATGGCACAGGGGGACTTCCTCAGGGCCCTCCACAGAGAAACAGCTTCAGTGCTCCTACTCTTCCCCTCTACAGTCTTCTCTCTCATCACTGGCCACCTCTAACGTGACAACAGGGAGCCCACGGCACTAACTACAGCTCCAGGGACCTCAGCAGAGGGAAAGGAAACTGGAAAACAGTACAGACCCCAGCGAACGTTATCAGGTCACCCTGCCAGGTCCTCCAGAGAGAGCCCCACGATGGCCCTGGGCTGGTGTTCGGATGCTCACAGTACCCTGTCCTGATCTCAGATGAAGGCTGCTGCCTGGATATTCGCCACAGGGATGGAAAACACCTGACTCTGTTCTGGCTACTGGCTTCTTGGCCCCAGCTCTTCCACAGACTACCAGCCTTCTTCCCTTGCCTGATGGTTCCCCGGAGCAGCAGCTGATCTGCACCCACACGGCTGGGACTCTCACGAGGAGCCACAGACAGCAAGGGGTTTCTCAGCTCTCACCCCAGAAAGAGCCTCCTTCTCCTCGGCTGAAGCTTCCAGCTCCCGGGCCCCAAGTCCTCAGCACCTTCCGCCTCCCACACCAACCTGGCAGACCCATTCCCAGATAATTCAAGGGGAAAACCAGAAGGATGAGGTCCTTTGGATGGGATTCCTCCCCGGCAGCTGCTTTCTGGGGGGGGATTTCCTCACCCTTAGGCAAACAAATCCCTTCAAACAAACCCCCGAGTTAATTTTCCTCAGCAATTCCCTTTCTGAGGGCACAGGGAAGCATCCAGGTTTCCCGAGTAATGGAACCTCCTCCAGTGAGGCAGCAGCCCGTGGTGGCTCAGGATGCTTGGCCCAGCATCACCCCATAGTCCCTGAAAATAAGGGGTGACGGAGCGATGCTCCCAGGCAGACTCCGAGGAAACTGCTTGCTGTATCCCTGGCCTGAAACTCCTGCTACTCTGGGCCCTGCTCAAGGAAACAGCTGTGGGGAGACCGGGCAACCTCAGAAGGTAACGTGGCCATCTCCTGCCACACAGGGCTGCTGCAAGGGAGAGCAAGAACAGGAGGGAAACGGGGCCTCCGAGGACAAGCTGTGGGGATTCCACTGATCAAACCGTCAGGGAAGGAAATTCACCTCCCCTCTCCTCCCACTCGCCTCCCATCTGCACCAGCCCGGGAGAGAACACGTGGGGACTCGCAGGCCACAGCTCGCAGACACGGGGACTCTGTCCTCCTCTGGTTGGGCTCGAGGGAATCATCGCAGGTACCGCTGGTACCAGAACCACATCCTCATCACCCTGCCAACAGCTCAGCCCAGGGCTCCCTGCCAGGGGACAGGAGCACCCGTCACAGGACACCCCCGAGCTGGGCTGGAGGCTGCATGGAGCAGATGGAAGGTGGGTACCATCCCCAGGGAGGTTCCAGAGGGCTTCCAGCTGGATTAGAAACAAACCTCAGGTCATGCTGCTACCTTGATTAATTTCTGTGCTAATTAATAAGGGATCTTCCCTCATCCTGCCAAGCCCACCCCAGCGACAGCATCCAACCGGCTACAAGACACCAGCGTCCCTGCTTACTTGGAACTGGAAGCATGGAGCTTCTCAAGGCCTCCTGTACCTCACGTCTGTAGAGGAGCTAAACCAAGGCACTCGTGAGAGCAGGAGCTGTGTGCTGCCCCCTCACAGGAGCCGAGTGTGGGGCCAGCCCTCTGCCCCTCAGCAGCACTAGGTCAGGCCTGCAGAAAGCAGCCCTTGCTGAAGCGAGGGGCAGCTTCTCCTCCCCTGACATCCGTGGGCACTGCTGCAGGCTTCTCTTTACCAGCGGAAAGAGACCCCGTTCACAGGCAGACACCCGAGGGAAACAGGCCCTCAGGAGCTGGGTAACCCCATCCTCAGACCCCTTCACCCACCAGCCAGTCCTACTGCTGCCTCTGCCTCGGTGCAGGGGTCACTCCCGACAGCTGCAGCAGGGGCAACTAACCAGTTACCGGTGGCCATGCTAGACAGGAGCTAGGGAGAGGGGAAGGCTCTGCACAGGCTCGCGTGGGTGCTGCGTGCAGGTCACACAGAGCGCCTGGCAGTCCCACCGATGTTTGGGGAGGAGAAAGAGCAACCACGTTTTCATCCCTTCTTTTTTTGAGGGGAGGGTGCCTCGAGCAGCAGCAAAGCCCCAGGTGAGGTTCTCGTGTTGAGAGACAGCCCTTCCCGGGGTAGATTCAAAGCCTGACTACTAGGTCCTGCCCGCTGGCATCCCGGCCAGGCGTGCGAGTCATCAGCCACCTCGTGGGCAACGACCCCACGAAAGTCCCTGGAGACTGCAGGAGCTACTTTGTCAGTGCCCTTCACGAGAGGGATCTCTGCAGGCAGAGAGGGGCCGGCAGCCCTACCCCAGGGAGCAGAGACACCACAGCCAAACCTACGTGAGGTGATGGGGTTAAAAAGAGAGGGGATGGGCAGAGGAGCTGTAAAAGCTGCGACT
>VZRI01006437.1:72626-119862 GCA_013397515.1 Upupa epops | reverse complement strand
GTGTCTGCATCCCTCCCCATATATTATTAGCCTGAGGTGCCTAGATTCCCCCATCCCCAGTATTAGCCTGAGGTGTTTGGATGCCCCCCCTCCACTATTATCCTGAAGTGCCTCTACTACCCCCCCAGCACCATATTAACCAGGGGTGCCTGGTTTTCCTCCAGTAAAATCTTGAAATACCTGGATACACACCTAAATAATATCGTGGTGTGCTTGGATTTCACCCATCCCCTAATATTTGCCTGCTGTACCTGGGTTATTCTGACATGTCTGGCTTACCCCCCTGCATTAAATATTAGCCTGGGATGTCTGGGTTCCCCCTCCCCTCAATATTATTCTCAGGTGCCTGAGTTCTCCCAACATTGTTGTGGGGTGTCTGGGTTGTATTCCATTTCCCCCCCTTATATTAGCCTGGCTTCTGCCATCCCCTATTATCCTGAGTTACTGCCTCTCCCTTCCCCCAAATATTAGCCTTGGCTGCCCATATTTTGGTCTTCATCTGTCCTGGGGATACCTGGGTCGTTTTGCCCATCCTTCATCTAATTATCATTACACCTGCATCACTAATCCTCAACCCCGGTTTGGACCCTCCCTACCATTTCTTCAGCCACCTGCATCCTTTCTCCCCCATCCTAGAGTAGACCCTCAGGCTGTGTTCTGGGTCTTTTTAGGATTATAATAGACTCCTGTGTTTGGAGGGTTTTTTTATTCCCCCACTTGGGCCAGTCCCAGCCCCCCAGGTAGCCCATGGGAGGCCCCAGGAAATGCAGTTATTTAGCAGGAGGAGGGCGGGAGGGAAAGGACAACAGACAATAAAACACCAGCAGGGATTTATTACCCCTTTTTATTTATATATATATAAATATAAATATATATATATAAATAAAAAGTATTTTTCCCTTTCACAACCTCCCTTCCCCCAAATTCGAGGTGGCTGCAGGTTTACTGAGCTGAACCCAGCTTTGGGTGAGGCAAACCTGGTTCCATCCATCTCCCCCGCCCCCTTCCTTCCATACACCATTCCTGCTCCGCCTTTGCAGCCTTCGACTCTTCATCCAGCCCTGACTGCAGCAGGAAGGGGGGATGGGGAGGTGGCTGAGCCCTGCATGCCTGTCAGATTTGTCTGATTTTTATTTCTCCCATCTACAGTCCCAACCTCCCTTTAAAAAAAAAATAGGAAAAAATAATAATCATCCTTTTCCTGCATCGTCATCATCGTCGCTGCTGCTTCTCGGTCATCCCTGAGGAAAACTGACAGCTGATGGGTGTGCAGTGGAGGGAGTGCAGGGAGCCTTGCTGGGGCTTTGTCCTATTGTGGAGGATGCAGCCTGCGCTGCAGGCTGCCCAGGAGAAAAGGAATGGGGGAGGGGAAGAAGAAAAATAGTAATAATAATAAATAATGGCAGCGCAGGTTTTCTGCTGGGGATTTCTTCAGGTTCCTGCCTTCCTTCAATGCGGGGAAGATGCCTTTGGGTTTAGTAGGGGCTGAAAGGTGGATTGCAGGTTCCAAATAACGGGTATTGTTTGAAGAAGGATGAAGGGGAGTGGAAACGAATCCAGTATGGTGGCAACAAGGGTTTTCCTCGCATGAAACAGCTTTTCCTGCTGTTGTTTACTCCTGTTAACAGGGGAGAGGTGGCTGCACAAAGAGCTTTGGGGTTGGCTGCAAGGAATTTCCCAGTTGATGGTGATTGTCCGTAGAAATCCGGGCACTTTCTTCTGCGGCTTCTATGGGGGTGGCAAAGGCATCGTGTCTTCTGGCATAGGAGTCGCCCCACACACCCTGGGCATGGTCATCCTGGCTTGAGTTTGGGAATAATGAAACTGGGATGCAGCACAAAGAAAATGTGCGAGCGTCTTCCCAGCTGCTGCCCTAGGGTAAAAGCTCAATTTTCCTGGTTCCTTATATTCTTCTCTCTTTACACAGAGGCTTCTTTCCTTTGATAGGGAAAGCTGCAGTCTGGCCTAAACGCTGTCTTGGGCTCAACAAAACAAAAAACCAAAAAACAAAAAAAGGGGCCCAGTGGAGAGGCCTCCAGCAGGGCTGAGCCCCATTAAAATGTTAATTTATGCTTTATAGTTGCTGCCCTAGTGAGCTGGTTTGATTAAGGGCCTGTGTGCTTAATCTGGAGCTGACAAGTGCCAGTGTAAATCTGTGGAAATCCCAGTTAGAGTGGGATGGGTTTCATCCCGACTTGAGCAGACTCCGTGAGGAAAAGCAGGGGAATGGAAACGAGACCTTGGTGCAGCCATGACCTTCCCTGGCCTAAATCTCGTGGCGTTGGCTCAGCTGTTGTGGCTGGTGGGTAGTGTCTGGAAACTTGAAGATCTGGTCCCAGTGCTGGCAGAGCCAACCTTCCTGAGGAAAAGGAATTGGAAATTGCTGAGTAAACACGTTCCAGTGTCTCTTTCCTTCTCCAGAGATCCTTGAACTGCTGGGATGCTTCAGGTGATGTTTTCAACCAGTTGGCAGAAACAGACTCTACCGGTGGGTCCCATCAGGCTCTTGGGTTCGTGTCTTCTCTCTTTTCTCTTGCCATAGCAAATTGTCAGAGTCTTTGTAGGAGCTGGACTTGATGATCCTAAAGGCCTCTTCCAACCAAAGAAATTCTCTGATGCCATCATGGTGGTTGTTCTGGTTAGGCCACCACTTTTGATGCATCTGAGAACACAGCGTGAGTGTTTCAGGTGTAGATCTCACCTTCAGCTGGGAATGAATTGCTCAGGCAGCTTTAGGACTGGGATTACTTGCACTAATATATTTTAACATTATCCCTTCAGTCTGGCTGCCCCAGCACTAGAGCTGGTAGTCCTTCCAGTTACCTGGAGGAACTGGAGGTAGAATATCATCTCCAAGTTGCTCAAGCCTTAACAGCTGTGAGATCTGGGTGACTGGGACTCTCAGGGTGCATCTTACACTGCAAATAAGGCAGTATTGCTCTCCACTGCGCAAACCCTGATCAGGTAGGAGGACACCTAGTGCCTTTATTTTCAACCGTGGCTTTTCACTTCTGCGTGATTTGCATCCCTGTGGGCTCACTGGGAGGATTAGGAGTGGGGCGTTGTGTCCTCTGACAGATGACCTTCTGTATTTGCAGTGTTTGACGTATTTAGGCTCAAAGAACCTAAATGAAAAACATCAGGTGATCGCAGTGACCAAGTGGAGCATCTCTCCCTCTCATCCAGCCCCTTGTAGCTGCTTTCAGTTAGAACTTCTGCTCTTGCTCTTGGTGGACGTAGTCAGTGTAGAGGTTGAACAACACGAGAGCTGTGTGTTGTGTCTTGCTCACCGTAGCCTGGCCCTAAGAGAACTCTTGCTGTGCCAGATCCGTTCTCCATTCTCCAGGAGGTTTTCCCAAATGTTTTGCACGGAACCCTCCCCTTCAACCAGCGCTGGCTCAAGTTTCCGTTGGCCTGTCTGGGCCTTTCTGAACTGCTGCCCTACTTGGAGAAAATCCATGTAGACCTGCTCGTTTCCCTCCGTTTCTGAAGGCTTCTGCAAGCAGAATATCTTGTGCAAGCAACAAAAGAGCCGCTGGTCTTAATAAGCTCGGGAGCACCAATGCCTCAGAATTACCCCTTTCTCCTGTTTTATTTTTTGCACAGATTTGTATCAGATGTGCCATTTCCACATTCCCAACGGACTCTGACTCTCCACTTCTACCTTCTCCAACCATTTGAAGCAGCCCAGCAGCTGCAGATCATGCCATCGATCGCAGTCAAACTTGGTCTGTCATTCATTCAGCAGTGGAACCGAACTGCCTTAGGCTGTGGATTATAGCCTGCACAGTGTGACTGTAATTTGCATGGGGATTTTCTTTGAGCCTGGCTGCAGTACTGGAGCTTTCCCGGCTGCAGCTTGATACCCTTTCTGTCAGCAGCTGCTCAGTTCTACCCAGTGATAATAGAATCGGAAAGTCACAGATTTGAACTCTTAACGCTTCCCCTTTTTCTTCTACTTTGTTACTTGCTCCCTAAACATTCCCCAGCCCTTCTGTTATCAGTTCAGGCTGTTTGTTTTCCTTGCTCTCTGACCCCAGTGGCACAGTGACAGATCAGGCGGTTCCTAGATGCCAGCGGATGGGTCTAAGCCAGCAGTCAGGCCAGCACAGCTGCCGAAAGGAATTGCTGAGCTAGGAGGATCAATCTATTGTGCCTCTCATGTGGTTTATGGTTGTGCCTGTTGCCTCATCAGCCGCTGAGGGAACTGACAGTGAAGAGTTCAATGCTCAGGGCTCTGTAGGGACCTGGGTGATAGAAGAAATTATGAAATGAGCCTTGGAGAAAAGATTTTTGTTAATGCCTTCATATTGGGGTTTAACACCCTCCATACTGGGCTTTAATGGGTGTGAAATAAGATGGAGGAGGTGCTTAAAGCCTTTTAGATCTGCTGGTGCTTACTTTTGCTCCAGGGGGATGCTGGCAATGTGGGCAGCATTGCAGTGTTGAGGAGACATGAGGTCCTTGGAGAAGATGGAGCAAGAAACGTTTGGAAGTTTCCTTAAATCGAGGAAGGAAATCGTCTGATACTGGGAGGACAGAGTGCAGCTTTTCCTGCAACTTCAACCCTCCTGATTGGTATTTTGTTTGGAAATCTAGGTTGGTGTCCCGATAGTTCAGCTCCTGCCAGTTCTCTACCACCATCTGTCTGATCTGGTGAGCCAGAGGTTCAGAAGATGGAGTAAAACCACAGATTTGAGCCAGGATTCGAACCAGAGCCCCATGGGGTTTTGTCTGAGGAGATCATGCTGGCTACAGGTTATATCCTGGTGGCAGATCACTACCATCTTAACCGTAACCACAAAAGTCACCTGCACTGTCGCTTGTGCTGTTCTTTAGCCTTGTAGGGCTTGCAGTGCTCTTGAGTGTCTTGCCACATGATTTGGAGCAGCCCGGTCTGCTGTAAGTGATTCCGCTTGCTTCAGCCTGTCTGGAACTGAGAGAGGGTCCTCAGGCCTTAGCAGAAGGCTGCGCAGGGAGGGGGTTAAATTGCCATCCCTGGATGAGTTTCCCAGCCGTGGAGATCTGGAGCTCAGGGTCAGGGTTTAGTGGTGGATGGGACAGTTGGGTTCAGAGTTGGGCTTGATGATCTTGGAAGTCTTTTCCAATCTAAATGATCCTATGAATGAGTGGGGGAACCCTTGAAGGACACAAGAGATGTGGGGAAAGATGCTGGAAGAAGCAGCTGATGGATCACATAAAGGTTTTGTGGGAAATACTGTGGATTAGTCTCTGCAGGATTCATGTGGTGACCAGGAAGCCTTGTGGGCACAACGTTTGAAGTCACCCACAGGTTCAGGGATCAGACTCCGAACATCCTGTTCTTGCTCTGTACCAGGCAGGCAGCTCTAGCTTGGCTCTCTGGGCCCTGGGTTGAATTCCTGTGGCATTCAGGAGGGAACAGGCAGAGAAATAGCTTCATTGACATCAAGGATTGACTGAAGTTGGATTTCCAAGTCACATAAACACTGCATGGTGGGAAACTTTGGGTTTCATAGAATCACAGGCTGGTCTGGGGTGAAAGGAACCTTAAAGACCATTGAGTTCCAACCCCCTGCCATGGGCAGAGACATCTTCAGCACAGGGGAAGAGTCCTGGGCATTCCACCATGTGAGATGCACGTGGAGTAACCACGTAGGATCTCCCAGATCTCTACCTGGAGGGCAGATGTGGAGGACAGCAGCATCTCTCAGCAGCTGGGTGTAGGGTTTTACAAGATAACACGAGAGTGCCTGGGATCTACCAATGAAACAGTGCTGATCAGGAACAAGAACTCACTATCTGCCTTTGGAAGGAGTTGAGGCCAAGCAAGAGATCAGGAAAACCTCCCTGATAAGCCATCCCAGGCACATAGCTATTCATGGTTTTGCTAAGCTCTTTGGCTTGCAAATTTCAGAGCCAGTGACCCGGTTAGTTCCAAAAGTTGTGCTTCAGTGGGGATTCAGTTGGCTCACAAGCTGCAGCTTCCTTCTGCCATTAGTCTCGGCCTCTCGGCGCCACAATGTTCACATGCAGCAGCTGATCTTCTGAGTAATCTGGGTGTTTTTCATCTCAGTGGGCACAAGGCTAGCAAAGTGACACAATAAAGGATCCTAACTGGCTTAAATGATTCTTTATATGATGTCTGTGAGCAGCTCTTGACTCCTTTTGTGTGGTGAATACCAAAGAGTGAGAGGTTTGAGGAGTCTGTGGTTCAGGTGCAGTATCATCGGTAAACAGATATGCTGTCTGCAACTGCCTGAACTTCTGGAGGGTGGAGAGAGCTGGGCCTTGGTCTCTTCTCCCAAGGAACAAGCAACAGGACAAGAAGAAACAATCTCAACCTAGCCCGGAGAACTTAAGATTGTCCATGAAGAGAAACTTCTTCCTGGAAAGGGCCTTCAGGCCTTGGCAGAGGCTGCCCAGGGAGGGGGTTGAGTTGCCACCCCTGACTGAATTCCCCAGTCAGGGAGATCTGGAGCTCAGGGCCAGGGTTTGGCATTGGGATGGGACAGCTGGGTTCAGGGTTGGACTTGATTGATGAGCTTGGAGGATTTTTCCAACCTAAACAGTTCTTTGACTTCCTAATCTGATGGATTATGCTTTAGGAGTAGAGACTAGTTAAAACAGGCATAAACATATGCATTGCCCAGAAATACCCTCACGTGATGGTGTAGTTCAGACCTCTTCTGCAGACAGCAAACCCAGTAAGGGGTTAATCTGTTTGAGAAAGTACTCTGCAGAGCTCATTATCCCAAAGTGAGGCAGGTGGTGTGTTCCCACAGGACCCTGCTGGTACCTGCAAACCCAGAATGGACTTGAACTTCACAACTAAGGTGTCTTTTCCCGTTTGCCTTCTCTGATAGGAATGCATCCTCTCCGGGATCATGTCGGTGAATGGGAAGAAAGTCCTGCACATGGATCGCAACTCTTACTACGGAGGGGAAAGCGCATCCATTACACCCCTGGAAGATGTAAGTACAGGGTGTGTGAAGCGGGGATTGATTCCCAGATCTCCTGAAGTCATTGCTCCCTCAAGTTTCCTTTGAGGATGAATGCCTTGTGGCACTTCCATGCTAGTTAATAGCAGAGGGGAGAACCCAGTGGGTGTGTTTATACTGGGTAGGTGGCTCTGGTTGCCTGCAATTCTGCACTGAGTGCTTGAGTGAGGTGTAATTCCTCCAGCTGCTTCTTACTGAAGGAAGAAAGGATGAATAATGGTGTGAGAATTAACTGGACACGCAGCACTTCTTGTGTCTAAAAACCAGACTGGAGCTGAGAAACGTTTGCCAAAAGCCTTCTGTGAAGAGCTTGTGTTGAGCTGGGGAGGTGTGGGGGTGGAAAGTGTGTACAGTTGTAGGAGCAAATTATACCCGCAGAGATTTCCTCGACTACAATGAATTTTGTCTTCTTGCTGAAGCTCTACAAAAGGTTTAATCTACCGGGATCTCCACCAGATTCTATGGGACGAGGAAGAGACTGGAACGTGGACCTAATTCCAAAATTCCTTATGGCTAATGGTGAGCGATTACTGACCTCCCAAATCTTCCCCATAAGCTTAGAGACGGGTAGGTGGGGGTTGGATTACGTGATCTTTGAATCTTTCCAGCCCAAGGATTGTGTAATGCTGGTCTCACTCAAGGTTAGTGCAGTGGAAGGTTTGATTGCTCTGCTCTCAGTTTTCAGCTTTTACAGATATTTCTAAGGGACAGCTTCCCTCTGGGGATGTGATGGTGGGAACAAGGAAGAGGCCACATTTTGGCATTAGCTGCTTGTGAGGCAGGAGCTGAGCAGGGAGAGGTTGGCTGGACAAGCCAAAACGGATCATGGGAGATGCTGAGAGGGTTGGGGAGACTCAGCTGGAGAAGAGAAGCTGCAGAGAGACCTTAGTGCAGTCTTTCAGGTCTTCAGGGTGCTGATCACAAAGCTGGGGGCTGTGGCACAGAATAAAGGGTGATGGTTAAACTGGAAGAGGGAGATTCAGACGGGAGAGAAGGAAGAGGTTCCACTAAGGGTGGGGAGACCCTGGCCCAGGTTGCCCTGAGAGGTGGTAGAAGCCCCATCCTAGGTCAGGTTGACCCTTGGGGCACTGAGCAGCCTGCTCTGTGGGTGGGGATGGCCCTGCTCACTGCAAGGGGTGAGACTGGATGACCTTGAAAGGTCACTTTAACCCAGAGCAGCCTGTGACACCTCATACGCAGGCTGTGCTGGACCTGAATTTGAGGTTGAGGAGCTGCTGTGCTCCCCAGCCATGACCTTGTGTGTCATGTTGGCTGTGGCTGCACTGCAGGCCACAAAGAGCAGCAGATTCTGCAGCAGATTAAAGTGCTGCAGGGTGGTTTTTACTCACAGGGCTGGTAGAAACTGTAGGGGGGTGATCAGGAAGCTGTTAATTGCCTCTAAGAAAGCCTTAAAATTCCCAGTAATTGCTCTAGCGAGGATCTGCCACACCCTGTCTGTTACATGAGCTGTTGGGGTTCACTGTGGTGCTGCCATGGAAGGGTTTGCTGTGCTGGAAGAACTTGGTGACCTCTTCGCTTCTGGCTGCAGACCAGCTGGGGTTGACTTTGTGCCAAACCTCCTTTTCCAGGTCAGTTGGTAAAGATGCTGCTCTACACAGAAGTTACTCGTTACTTAGACTTCAAGGTGATCGAGGGGAGCTTTGTCTACAAGGGAGGGAAGATCTACAAAGTTCCTTCCACTGAGGCAGAAGCTTTAGCATCCAGTGAGTAGCTGCCCCTTTACTGTGTTTCCCCATGAGGCTCCACACAGGTCTGCCACCTACATCTTGGGACCTTCTGTGCTCCTGGAAGAAGGAAACCGTGATGCTTGGAGACTCCATTGCAGTAACAAGTTGTACTCAGCCCTGGAGTCTCCTGGCAGCTCACGTGACATCAAACCCCACTTGTGGTGTAAGTTTTGGGCCTCCATGAGTTACTGGTTTCAAGAGGAGACTGTCAGGTTGCCTGTTCTGCAGCTCACCTGGTGAGAACTTGGCAGCACTGGACTTCTGCCGGAGGCTGTAGTTGAGATTTTACCCTCCCAGCTCTGGCCTAAATATTTCATGTTGGTCCTTGGTGGGTGGAGTTGGCTGTGAAAAACCTCAAGTTCACAGCAGACAAATGGGAGTGGCAATGGCAACCTGTGGCCACTGATTCTGGTGCTAACTGTCCACTTAAATTTCACTCACGGATTGTTCCCGACAATGTGAGCTGGGATGTGGAGGCTGGTAGATACCACCCGTGGGGCTCTTCTTGGGTTAGGCTTTACCCTGAGCCAAGGAGAAGCCGCTCTCCAGGCTTTCCTCCAGCTGGGAGTAGTGTGTAGAGCCTGGCCTCCAGCCACCCCTGGAGAAGAATTGGCTCTGCCACCTCTACCAGTTCGCCTGTGTCAGGTGAGCTGCCTGCGTGGATTGGTCCACACAGATGTTGGTGTCTCCTGCTTGAACCAAGAGCTTTAGGTAGCCCTGGAGGCCAAACTCCGTGTTACAGAGTGATGTTTGAAACACTCGGTGCTTCTCACCCCCCTCAGAAACTCTGCTGTGGCCGTGGAAGAGCCGGTTTTGACCACATACCTTGTTTTTAGGCTTAATGGGCCTGTTTGAGAAGCGCCGGTTCCGGAAGTTCCTAGTGTACGTTGCCAACTTCGATGAGAACGACCCGCGAACCTTCGAAGGTGTCGATCCCAAAAAGACCACCATGCGCGATGTCTACAAGAAGTTCGACCTGGGCCAGGATGTCATAGACTTCACGGGCCATGCCCTTGCGCTCTACAGGACTGATGAGTGAGTGCTGGTTCCTCTGCTCCTCCCAGTCAGAGTCACAGAATCGTTTAGGCTGGAAGAGACTTTAAGCTGTTTGAGTCCAAGCATGGCCCCAGCACTGCCAGGTCCCCACTAACCTCTGTCCCTTACCCCATGGCTCCATGGCTTTGCAGCTCCTCCAGGGATGGAGACTCCCTCCCTGCCCTGAGTAGCCTGTGCCAGACTTGGTGAGCCGTCGTGAGGCAGAAATTTGGTCCTCAGGACCAACTTCAGAGTCCCCTGGGGCCATTTGAGGCCATTTTTTCTCAGCCTCGGGAGGTAGAAGAGACCAAGCCCTATCTGGCTCCAGTCTCCTGAATCTCAGGGAGCTGTCGAGATCAACAAGGTCTCCCCTGAGCTTCCTTTGCTCCAGTTCAACCTCAGCTGCTCCTCAGAGCACTGGTGCCCCAGCTCCTTTTCTGGCCCTGCTCCAGCCTCCCAGTGCTCTTCTAGCAGTGAGTGAGGGGCGCATACCTGACCCCAGGATTCACAGTGGGGCCTCCCCAGTGCCCAGTACAGGAGCATCATCCCTGCCCTGCTCCTGCTGCCCACCCAAGTGCTTACACAAGCCAGCATGCTGGTAGCCAGCTGGGCTTTGTGAGTAGAGGGCAGGGCATCTCCCAGTGTGTCTAAACTTGAGTGCCACATGAGTGGTAACAAGTTCAGGGTGCTCTGCTGCTGGAATCCCAGAGGCACTGTGGGACCCCTGCTGAATGAGCCGGGTGCCCTGAAGGATACAGAGAAAGCAGACAGACTGAACACTTCCTTTGTCTCTGTCTGCCAAACTGGGGTGGTGTGGACTGGGTGATTGGGTAGTGAGGAGGATTGGGAACTGGCTGCGGGATAGAAGCCAGACAGTAGTGGTCAGTGGGAACAGAGTCTAGTTGGAGGCCTGGATCTAGTGGGGTCCCCCAAGGATTGGTACTGGATCAGTCCTCTTCAACCTAGTCATGAATGACTTGGATGGGGGATTAGGGGGCACTGTCAGCTGATGACTCCAAGCTGGGTGGTGCTGCTGACCCCCCAGCAGCCTGTGCTGCCATTCAGCGAGACCTGGACAGGAGAGCTGGGCAGAGGGGATTGGACTGGATGATCTTTTGAGGTCCCTTCCAACCTCTAAGAATTCTATGATCTTCACTCACTGCCAGTCCCTGGGGTGAAGATAACATCTTCCCAAACAAAACCCTTAATGATCCAGATCCCTTCTAGAAGGGATCTTCCAGGGAAAGATTTGCCAGGAGGGTAGGGAAGGAAACTTTCTGGGCTGTAACTGCTTTGCTGAGCGTGCTGTACTGCGACAGAATGTCACTAATGCTCTCCCTGCCCTCCCCAGCTACCTAGACCAACCTTGCCAAGAAACCATCAACAGGATCAAGCTGTACAGCGAGTCGCTGGCTCGATACGGTAAAAGCCCCTACCTTTACCCACTCTACGGCCTCGGAGAGCTGCCCCAGGGATTTGCAAGGTGAGAACCTGCTTCTTGGACTCTAGATTTCCGTCACCTCCTCTGTTGTGTGTGCAGGGGGCTGTTGGAGCAGTGTATCTGAGGTTTGTCCAAGCGGAATAGAACCACGAGGGGCTGGAAGTGTCAGTAGAAAAGAAGATGGGAGCTGGAGGAAGTTGCTGAAGCCCTTTCCTTTTCCTCTCGCAGGCTAAGCGCCATCTACGGAGGCACCTACATGCTGAACAAGCCCATCGAGGAGATAGTGATAGAGAACGGCAGAGTGGTTGGCGTGAAGTCCGAAGGGGAGGTACGGCACCTTCTGACTGTTCTTCCTCCCCACCCCACCTCTTCCCTCTCAGAAGTTGAGGCTGCTGCTCATCCATCTCCCCAAACACAGTGGAACAACCATTAGCTGAGCTCCAGGTCCCGAACTGGTTGGCCAGTGATGGTTTTCCCTTGTGCCACAGTCATAGAATCAGCAGAGTTGGAAAAGACCTTTGAGATAATCAAGTCCAGCAGTTTTCATGGCCAGGGCTTCTCCTCCTGGAGTTGGTCTGATCTCTCCAGTTTAACCAGATGTTAAACTGGAAAGGAGATGCTCATTCCTGTCTGAACTGGGTTTGGACACGAAGGATTTAGCTGCTTTGTGCTACCAAACCAGTGAGAGAGTCACAAGCTGCTTGGGAGCTCTAAATCTGCTCCCAGCTGCAGCTCACGGGATGTTGTAGCGTTTTGCCGTAGGGTAACATATCCCTCCTGGGTAGGGGATGCTGTGTCCTGGTGCTAGTCCCTGTTACAGACTCATGTGCCCACGTGCAGGTGGCCTGGAGGATTCAGTATAGAATCACAGCTGAATGTAGTGTGAATTGGTCAGTTCTCACCTCTGCTCCAGCAGGTTATGGGCCTCGAGTAACATTTTGGAGGGGCTGGAATTTCAGAGCTTAGAACTTGAGTTGTTACTGCTCACACAGTGAGGTGGAGCTTCTTTGGGGTGTGCTGACATGTGGGACTGTTCCTGCTCCGCCATGGTGCTGCCACTGCAGTAAGAACCTGCCCCAGGAACAGCTAGTTCAGCCTGCTCCGGGTTTTTCCCCGCACAGCATCAGAGGGGCTGGAAAAGCCCTCTGAGTTCATCCGGCCCAGCCCATGAGCTAACGTCACGCCATCGCCCAGACCAGGGCACTAAGGGCCACAGCCAGGCTGTCCTTAAATCAGCTCCAGGGATGGGGATTGCACTGCCCTGGGCAGTCCAGTCCAGGCTCTGAGCACCCTTTCTCTGAGGAAGGGCTTCCTAACATCCAACCTAACCCTCCCCTGGGAGCTTCAGGCCCTGCCCTCTTGTTCTGGCATTGATTGCCTGGGAGAAGAGCCTGATGCTCACCTGACAGCCTTCCTCCCTTCAGGGAGTTGTAGAGAGGGAGAAGGAAGGTGGTCCTCTCTGAGTCTCCTCCAGGTTAAATAACTCCCTAGCTCCCTCAGCCTCTCCCCATCAGACTTTCCCTCCAGTCCCTTCTCCAGCCTCACTGCTCCTCTGGACCCGCTCCAGCCCCTCCATCTCTTTCTTGGAATGATGGGCCCAGAACTGCCCTCCGGACTCGAGGGGAGGCCTCTCCAGTGCCCAGTACAGGGAGAGAATTCTGTGCCTAGTCCTGCTGGCCACACTACTGCTGATAACAAGCCAGGATGCCATTGGCCTTTTGTGCTGCCTGAGTTCCTCACGGCTCAGTGCTCACTCGAGGTCCCATCCATCTGTCCCCGCAGGTTGCTCGCTGCAAACAGCTCATCTGTGACCCCAGCTATGTGTCAGACCGTGTCACGAAGGTGGGCCAGGTGATCCGGGTAATCTGCATCCTGAGCCACCCCATCAAGAACACCAACGACGCGAACTCGTGCCAGATCATCATTCCACAGAACCAGGTCAACCGGAAATCAGGTGCGTAGGGCAGCGGGGCCTGGGCCGCAAGAGCGCTGGGAGCAGGGAGAGGCGTGGAGTTGCGTGGGATGGATGAGCTTTGGGACGGGTCAGACCCTGGGGCTTGGCCTGGGACAGACTGACCTGCTGCTGAAACGCTGCCTCCCCAGATATTTACGTCTGCATGATCTCCTCTGCGCACAACGTGGCGGCGCAGGGGAAGTACATTGCCATCGCCAGCACTACGGTGGAGACGGCTGACCCGGAGAAGGAGATCAAGCCGGCCTTGGACTTGTTGGAACCCATTGAGCAGAAGTAGGTGCTGGGAGACTCCTGTCTCCCCCTTGTGGTCTCTCTGTTGTGACTGTGAAGGGGAGCTGAAGTGAATACACTCGAAATCAGAGTCATCTAGGTTGGAAAAGACTGTCAACATCAAGTTCCACAGTCCACCCTACAGCCCCCAATCCCTAACCCATCTCCTGAACCACCCTAGCTGCCCGGTTGTTGAACCCCTCCAGGGACACTGCCTCTGCCACCTCCCTGGGCAGCCTGTTCCAAGGCCTCCCCACTCTTCTCTGGGAAGAAGGTTTTCCAGTCTGATCCTTCCCTTGCACAGCTTGACCCCAGTTCTTCTGGTCCAGTTGCTAGTCCCTAGGGAGAAGAGGCCAGCCCCTGCTTCACACCAGCCTCCTTTCTGGTAGCTGTAGAGAGCAGTGAGGGCTCCCCTCAGCCGCCTCTTCTCCATGCTGAACAGCCCTGTCTCAGCCTCTCCCTGTCAAACCTGTCCTCCAGCACCCCAGTGTCTTTCCTTTCCTCCAGTCCTTGAGGTGAGGTCTCTCAGAGCTGAGCAGAGGGGCAGGATCATCCCCTTGGTTGGACCTGCTGATGCAGTCCAGGATGCCTCGGACTCGCTGTTCTCACACCAGTACTGAACTCTTCTTAATCCTCGCAGGTTCGTTAGCATCAGTGACCTGTTTGCACCGACCGACCTGGGAACTGAAAGCCAGGTGAGTGAGAGCTCTGAGCCTGCATCCCGCAGGAGGGCTGAGGCTCCAGGGGGTGGCTCACCGCCCGCTTCTGCTTGCAGATCTTCATCTCTCGCACCTACGATGCCACCACCCACTTCGAAACGACGTGCGATGACATCAAAGATATTTATAAGAGGATGATGGGCTCGGAGTTCGACTTCGAAGAGATGAAGCGCAAGAAGAACGATATCTACGGGGAGGAAGAGCAGCAGTAGAGGAGGAGATGCTCTGATCAGGAGGAGCTGAAATCGGCCGATAACGAATTACATTAAGGAACTTCATGAACACTGTACGAGATTCGATATTGTAAGGCCCTGCTTTTGTAATCCCATCTCAGAATGAGAGAGAGAAAGAGCGAGAGAGAGAGTGGAAGAGTTCCCGCACTGGTAACGTTCCCCCCTCTCCTCCCCTTTCTGTTTGGGTTTTATTTTGGATCTATCATGTGTTTAATTCTCTCACTCTAGTAGGGGCTGCTGTCCAGAATCTGTCCAACTTTACTGATCTCCTCACTAACCTCAGAAGCAGCAGGCAGGCTCCACCTCTCGATGACGATTTCTTTGGTCCCCTAGATGTTGGTGCAGGCTCCAAATTAACTCCTTCCGCTGGCTGTGTCTCACTCCACCTTGTCATTCCGAACCCATTTGTAACCATCCTCCCAAGCCATTCTCTGTGCTTCTCGGTCAGCTCGTAGAACGGTGACGGCTCGTCACTCGGAACCCAGGAACAAATAAACCCCAGCACTCCAGGCTTTTGTGGGCAGCATCCCCTAACAAAAACCAACCCAGAGGCTCTTCCCATCCATTTCTTGTGGTGAGTTGTACGACCGACAACACCAGTACCCCCCACCGCCCCCCGCCCCAGATGACGCCCCTGTCTGTCACGGTAGCAGTGAAGCATCGGGTTAGTTCTGGGCACAGAACTCGCCCTCCTCCCCTCCCGCATTTGAGCTTCTCCAAACTGTTTACATGGGTTGGGACACAGCTGTGGCCTCCGAGGCTCCTTTTCGTGTTTTAAAAATCGTAATAAAAAAATAGAGAGAAGGAGAGAAAAAAAAAACCCCAAACCTGATTCAAACAAAGAGAGCGGCGGCCGTTGACTTTCCTGGGATGGACCAAGCGGCCCTGCGGTATCGGTATGACAGAGCCTCTGCTTCTCGTGGTCTCCTGAAGGCTCCAAATGATTTCTGTACTGCGAAGTAAAGCCAAATTGTGGGAAAACCAGTGCTGGGCTCTGGGCTCTGATTCGCTTCTGGTCTGTCAGCAGCAGCGGCGGCGGCAGCGGCTCCTCGCTGAGGTCCCTTACAGAGAGGCTGGGTTTGGCCTCTAATCCCAAATCGCTGCTGACGGGAGGAGAGGAAGTGGCCACAGGCAGCACCAGGGGAAGTTCGGACTGGGAATTAGGAACAACTCCCTTATTGAAAGGGCAGTTAAACGTTGGGACAGGCTGACCTGACAGCTGGAGGAGGCTCCATCCCTGAGGAAGTTCAAGAGGCCCTGTGGGATGTGGTAGTCATGGAGGTGTCGGGTGGAAGGCTGGACTGGGTGATCGTATTGATCCTCCCAACCTCAGGGATTCTCTGAGCTTCTGAGGGTCCTCAGTTGGGTTTTCCGGCTTCAGCTTCTCTCCGGGCAGAGGCGAAGGTGATGCAGCACAAGGTCTGTCCTCCTTGCAGCCACCCTGTGTCTGTGGGGCCTCCAGGGAGTCCCGGCAGCACAGCTGCTTCAGCGTTCCACAGCCACCAACCAGCTGAGCCTCTGAGACACTGAGCTCCCTTCTCTGCTGTGAAGCTGGTTCCTCAGCTCTCAGTCCCCCTCTCCTGGAGAGATGGAGGAGGTTGTGGAGCCTCCAGCCTTTGGTCTCCATGATCCAAGTGGTTCAGCTCACTCTTCCTTCCCACAGGGGTAACGGCAGCAAAGCTGCTTCCTGAGCTGTGAGACCGTGTTCTCAGCACCCACTACTCAAGCTCCTCACAACCCCCTCCGCTGTTCCTCTGTTTAAAAAAGAGGACAACCCTCTCCCGCCACCACCAGAGCTAGAGTTACCTCACAGAGCTTTGGCACAGGGCCTTTTCTTCTGGGCTACCAGCAATAAGGCGGCTGCTTCACGGTTTTCATGCCCCCATCCTGTCACCGGGGTGTTGCACAAGGCTGCTGCGTGCTGGGATGTGCCTGACCTCCAGCTCCCACCCAGTCCCGCCGGGGGGGCAGCAGCAGGGTCCCGAATCCCATCTGGAATGAAAGCTGCTCCCAGGAGCTACTGAGGGCAGCTCGTGGAAACCGGTGAGCTCCTTCCGCTCCTGCTCACCTTGAAGTCAGAAGCCGGCAGCGACCTTTGAACCTTTTAATTTACACTCATTCCCTTCTTTCTTCATCAAACCCCCTCCAATAAGTTAACCCCCCCCATGTTACAGTAACGGCTGACCTATCGGTGACGGGACTGGAGGGAGTGAAACCCTCCTCTCGGGGAGGGTCTGCAGTGACTGTCTTTAAATAACTTCTATGTACAGAGACAAAACCCCCCCAGATGGTGGGGGTGTCCTGTAGAAGACTGGGGGTGCCCTGAAGGAGCCCGTGGCGTGGCTTCGTGGTGTCACCTGCAACACAGAGACGTGATGTGGGTTATCCTGTGGGTCACCGCTCTGCTCCCCGCTCCGTGTCTCCCTCCTGGCTCCTGCTTCAGGGAGCACAGAATCGTCCAGTGTGAAGTCCAAGAGTCCACCCTGCTCATCTCCTGGAACACCCTGTCTGCCCAGCTGCTGAACCCGTCCCTGCCTCCTCCTCCTCCCCAGGGAGCCTGTTCCCAGGCCTCCCCCCTCTTTCTTTCCTAAGATCCAGTCTGAATCCCCCTGGCACAACCTGACCCCATTTCCCCTGATCCTATCACTAGTCCCTAGGGAGAAGAGGCCGGCCCCTGCTTTACTCCAACCTCCTTTCTGGTAGCTGTAGAGGGCAGTGAGGTCCCCCCTCGGCCTCCTCCAGGCTGAAGAACAGCCCCTGCTCCCTCAGTCTCTCCCCATCAGACCTTTTCCCCAGACCCCTGACCAGTCCAGTTGCCCCTCTCTGCCGCCTCTCCAACACCTCCCTGTGCTGAGGGCCCAAACCGCCCCCAGTACTCAAGGTCCCTTTGCAGAGCCTCCCACCCAAGCGGGTCTTCTGCAAACCGAGAGTGCCCTCTATCCACCTTGTCCCGCAGCTCCCTGCCCTCCACTCCCATGGGATTTCTGGGGTGGAAGTGTGGATCCCAAGCTCCTGCTCACCAGTAGCTCTGTTTAAACGGGGCAGCTGCTTTCTGCAGGGTGCTCAGGAAGGAGACGACGTTGGCCACCAGGATTCCTTTGCTCTCCAGGAGCTCCCTGCTGACTCTGGGCTGCTCTGCAAGGGAATCAATCGCACAATGGGTTGGGTTGAGAGGGACCTCACCTGGTTCCAGCCCCCCCGGACCAGACTGACCCCTCAAACGAGCAGAGAGCTGCACTGAATCCGCTCCTGCCAGACCCACAACCAGCACGAACAGGAGGGCACGGGGTGCTCCTGGTGTCCTCTACTGCCGTCCAAGGCCGCTTTCGGATGGTGCTTACGGGGGTCTGAGGGCACCAGGCAGCACCCGGAGTCTGCACTCACCTGTGAGATAGACAGCAAACCTGGCGCCGATGTGCTGGACCTGCAGATTCAACAAGCACTTGATGAACTCGGTGCTGGGGGGCACTGCGGAGTCGCAGGAGTGGTAGTGCAGGACCTCGATGAGGTCAGCTCCCTGGCATGACCGGAGGATCGTGTGTTTCTTGTGGGCACTGGTGTCCACCCTGCTGGGATAGGGGCAAGGAACAGGATCAGACTGGTTTGGGATGAAGAGACCTCTCAAGCTCCTCCAGTGCCACCCGCTGCAGTGAGCAGGGCCATCCTCACCCGGAGCAGGCTGCTCAGAGCCCCAGGGTCCAGCCGGTCCTGAGATGGTGCCAGGGATGGGGCTTCAACCACCGCTCAGAGCAACCTGAGCCAGGGTCTCCCTATCCTCAGCACCAACAATCTCTTCCTTCTCTCCAGTCTGAACCTCCCTCTTCCAGTTTAACCATCACCCCTCGTCCTGTCCCACAGCCCCTGCTCAGAAGTCCCCCCAGCTTTCTGATCGGCCCTAGGGCTGGGGTGCAGTTAGTTCTCCCAGTACCTAGCCCAGGGCCACACAGGATCTGTGCTGGGAGCAGTGCAGATCCCACTGGGATGTTTCAGTTCCTGCTCTCAAGCAGCTCACACAGATTCAAGGCCTTGCCTGCTTCTCACTCCACCCCAGCAGTGGTTCTCTCCCCAAATCCCACCCCAGGAGTGACAAAGCCGGGCTTAAACCACAACACTGGGGCTCATGACCCCACACAACAGAATCAAGAGGTGCTTCCCAGGACATCCCAGTTCATCTCCACAACACAAACTCCCATCAATTCCTTCCTCTCCCAAATGCCACAGAGAAAGAACCAGCAGAGACACTGGGACCCAGGAAGGTGCCTCTCTCTAGCTCCCAGAGGCTGGGATGCTCTGGTGGGAAGGGAGCTCCATCTGCAGAGGGGGGCTTTTGGGGTGTTGATCCCTTCAAGTGAATTGGTGCCTTTCCTCGAGTCCCTGTGGAGCACAGAGTGTCTCTGCCAAGGAGAAGGGGAACTGCCTTCTGGAGACGTGGCAGGGTGCAAGGAGCAGCTGCCAGAGCTCAGCCTCATGTGGGATCACGTGCAGGATGCAAGGTTTCAGGCCATCTGAGCCTCTCCAGGTCCCACATCCTGCTGCTCCATCTCATTTAGGAATAACCCCCCCCATCCTATTGCCCTCCAGCTTGGAGTCACAGACTGGGACTGGTTGGAAAAGACCTCAGGTCCAAGCGCTGTCCCAGCACTGCCAGGGCCCCACTGATCCTCGTCCCTCACCCCACACTTCCACAGCTTTGCAACCCCTCCGGAGACACGGACTCCCCTCCTGCCATGGGCAGCTTGGGCCTCGGGGACAACCTCAACCTCCCGTGGGGCAACTTGAGGCCATTTCCTCTCGCTCTGAGAAGGGAGAGGAGACCAACCCGCACCCGGCTCCAGCCTTCTGAGTCTCAGGGAGCTGTGGAGAGTGAGGTTTCCCCCTCAGCCTCTTTTCCTCCCGTTCAGTCATCCCCCCAGTTCCCTCAGCCCCTCCTCAAGCACTGGTTCCCGCTCTGTGGTGATGAGGGAGCTCTGTGGTGATGCAGAGCCATTACCTGACGGCTTCTCTGAGCTTCTTGTTCTCCCTGTAGTGCAGGAGCCACTTCCACCTGCCGCTTCTGTTCAGTCTCTCCAGCACCTTCACCACCTCTTTCAGTTGGCCTGGGGAGACACCAAGAGCCAGAGGGTAACTGAGGGTGGAAGCTGCTCCTGGAGGTCTCTGCCCCGAGCCCTGCTGGACCACGTGAGGCTGCTCCGAGTGTCTCCAAGGATGGAGTCTCACAACCCCGATCATGACACTGGGATCTTGTCCCGGTGTAAATGGTCCCCCTCACCCAGTACCTAACGGGATTGAGTCCCCATCCCTCCTGCCCCATGAGCGAGCGTCTCCTGGAGGACTGTGGCTCAGTTTTCTCTGACACTCCTCGTTAGGGAGCTGAAGACAACAGCAGGGCATCCCCTCTGTCCTCCCTTCCCCAGGCTGGACACAACCCCTCCTCACCACCCCAGTGGACCCCGTTTACACTGAACTGTTTTGAGGCCCCCTTACCCAACCCCTCAACCCAGACGGGATCTAAGGTGACGAACAGAGGGGGCAGGAGGAGCAGAGGACACCCGTGGGGACTTTCTGGAAGGCGTCTGCGGACCAATGGAGCCAGTACTGCGCCCCAGCCAAGCCGAAGGCCGCAGAGGGAACTCACCCGGCGTCACTGTTTCCAACAGCCTGTAGTCTGACACCACGAAGCCACCGGTGTGGAACAGCTCCTGGTACGTGTGATCCGTGATGTCTTCCGAGTTGTCTACTCCGGCAAACACTACACTGGGGCAGTGCTTCAGCTGCAGCAAGCACGGCACCTGCTCGAGGCAGAGACACTTCTGTTCCTGGAGTCACGTTTGCAGCTCTCTGCAACTGAACCCCTGCTCCTGGGAGACCCCAGGAGCCCCCCTCATCCTCTGGCTGCACTGTCCCAACACCTGTGTCTCCACAGCCCAAGCCCGAAGCGGACGGGGAGGCACAATCCCCACCCTGAGCTGCTGCCCACCCTGCTGGGGACACAGCCCAGGACACAGCGGGGGCCGCTGGGCAGAGAGCTCACACTGCTGGTAACAAGTGAAAGGGCAGGCCCAGGCCTTACGCTGTGGATGTGAGAGGAAATGTCCTCGTTCCTGATGACAACAAGCAGGCTGTCGGCGTCCAGGCGTTTGGCTTTGCAGAAGCTCGCAGGTTCAATCTCCACGTGACCGGTCCTCTTCAGCAAAGCCTGAAACAGAGGTGATGTCAGAAGGTTTGGACAGAGAGTGTGTGCACACAGAGGAGGACGAGAGAGGGACAGGACAGTGATGACACCAGTCGGGCACCTCAGGGCCATGAGCACGCTGGTGTCTGTCTGTCAAAGGCTCCAGCCAGTGGTGGAAGAAGCAAAAGCCTTTTAGGAGACCACCCAGAGCATCTCACTGCAGGTTGTGTGGGCTCCCTGTTCTTTTGGAGCAGAAACCACCCCAGACAATCACCTTTCCCCAGGTCTCAACCCCCAGTGAGAGCTCAAGCAACAGCCTCTTTGTGGGGGTTGAGTTTGAACTCCTGAGAAGAAACAGCATCCAGTTGCCCCAGGGGAGGTTGAGGTTGGCCCCGAGGACCAATTTCTGTCCCACAAGGATTCCCCTAGACCTGGCCCAGGCTGCCCAGGGCAAGGGGTGAAGTCCCCATCGCTGGAGGGGTCGCAAAGCCACGGAGCTGTGGGGTGAAGGACAGGGGTTACCGGAGACCTGGCAGTGCCAGGGAAACGCTTGGACTCGATGGGTTTGAAGGTCTTTTCCAACCTAAATTATTCTAAATCTCTGCTGGTGGAAGCCAAGACCAACGATCAAAGGTGGCTCCTGACTTAACGGAAGCAAACACCCCCCATGTTGGGTTGACCAAGCGTTACAGTGCCCTTAGCTCCCACCCCAGGGTCACCCACCCCCCTCCCCACCAGTGGGACTGGCTCTTACCTTCACTCTTCCAAAGAAGGGGTCCTTGCCCGTCTCCACCAGGTAGAACATCCTGGTGTGACCGCAGGCCTCCTCAGCCACGCTGCGCAGGCGGAGCCGCAGGGTGCTGCACAGGTCCACGACCATCTCCTCGTAGGCCATCATCTGCCTGGGGAGCGACGCGCAGGTCCAGTCGCTCGTGGGCTCCCTGCGCGAAAGGACCATCCCTCCACCCTTCCTCCTCATACCAGTCCTGCTCCTCATCACCCTATCGAACTCAGCAAACTCATCAAGGATGTCTGTGATGTCGCCCTGCGAGTCCTGTAGCTTATTGTGGTAGTTGAGCTTCTTGAGGTGAAACGCCGCCACGTGGCCTTGGCTTACGGGCTGTGACGTGACCCTGCTTCTCTCATTGCAGAGGGAGTCCTGACCCGGGGCGTAGGGGTCCCCACGCTGCTGGGGTGGCTGGGGCCAGCCCAGCCTGCTCGGCTGCATGGCCGAGGGCAAGACCGTGACCCGCAGAGGGCTCCTGCTCTGCTGGGAGCGTGGGGTGGGAGCGTCTGGCACAGGCCACGTCTCAGACATCACCCGTGGCAGAGAAAAATCTCGAGGAAAGATGCTCTTGGAGGTAGAGAAGGGCGATTCCTCAGCCTTGAGGATCTGTTTTAGTTTATAATGGAAGCGCAGACACTCCACGTCCAGAGTGCGCTGGGTGATTTCCTCAACATCCCCCCACGTCCCCATCAGGGACCTCAACAGAAGGGGCTCCCTCGCGCAGCGGCTGCTCCTCTCCGAAGGCTGCAGATTTCCTGCTCTCCCCCAGCATCTTCTGGTAACCACAAAGTTCTGGTAGTTCTTGGGGATCCCCTGGCTGTCTCTAATACTGACGTAGGGTGGAATGTACCTGCTGCTGGCTTCGCTCGGGCACACTGACTGGCCACCATCAGTCCACGAGCAGCCACCACCCCCAGTGCACACTGAGCTCGTGGTGGAGGAGCTGCACATAGTCCTGGTGCCTGCAGCACGCAGGGGTCTCCTGCTGTAGGATCTCCTGGCTGCAAGCAGATCTTCAGAGGTCAACCCCCTGCGTCTCTCTTGGCTGCGGAGCTGCTCTGCCCTCAGGACCATGTCCTCAGGGTCACTGAGCCCTGGGCTTTCTCCAGAGGATCCCTCCTGGGTATGAAACGGTGACACTGGGAAGGGAACAGTGGGGACTTCTCCTTCTCCCAACTCAGCAAAGGAGCCCTCAGCCTCATGCTCACCTGGCAGGGGCTGGCACAGCAGTGTAAACGACTCCCCTGCTGAAAGTGATGCAGAGCTGGCTCGAGGGGTACTGCTTCCCCCTTCCGAATCCTCAAGCAGGATGGGTTCCTGCCCAACAACATCCACGGCTGGGCCCCCAGGGCTGGCAGCCCTGGAACACGAGTCCACAGCACAGGAACCCAGACTGGAGCCAGGACAGAGTGGCTGTGGGTGTCCAGCGAGGACTGAGCTGGTCTCAGCATCGCATGGATCTGCCCTGTGACCACATGGAGGAGGTGGAGACACCATTCCCAGGTCACCTGGCACCAGCAGGTCCACAAGGGAGCTCTCTGCCAGCTCCACAGGGCAGAGACTCTCATCTTTCCTCACCTCTTCTGCATATCTGAGCTCGAAGGGGTTGTCCAGGCTCTCAGCAGCCACAGGCACCTCCGCAGCACCTACTGGTTCATGCTGGCACGGGATCAACCCCTCCTTGCTTTGCTCTAAATGGTGTTGGGGGGCTGTATCCCCAACTTGAAGGAGAAAGTCCTGCTGTGAGGGGGAAGCAGGAGCTGAACCTCCATGGCCAGGTACAGAGGGGCTGTTCGGGGAGCTCTGCTGCAGCCTAGGATGTTCCTCCTCCCCAGCAGACATTCCCTCTCTCACTGAGGAGGAGGGTTCTGCTTCCAGAAGGTGATGAAGATCAGTCTGTGGCTCCTGTGATGCCTTCATCACTATCACTGCATCAGTTCTGTCGTTGCCAGAGGGTTTCTCCACGCTGAGGGAGCTATCATTGCTCTCCTCAGCTTCAACATTCCCTGCTGTAGTTGTAGAGTCGAAGAAGAAGCTGTGGACATCACCTGCTCCCGAGGCCTCCTCCAGGCCATCCCCGTGGTTGGCACAGGTTCTGTGACACTGCTTTTCCACCAAACCCTTCTTCCTTTCCTGCTCTGATACCCCAGGGCTCAGTGAAGCGAGGTCACCACTCACATCACCTTCACAACCCGGGCACGGGCAGCTGCTCCTTCGCAGGTCGCTCTGTGATGGATTCTCGGCGCTCGCTGTGGCCTCCTGGTCATCCGGAGCAGCCGCAGCACCTGCTGCTCCCTCAGGAGCCTCCAGGCAAACAGAGCTGGAGTCAGGGAACAGAGTCAGTGTCAGTTCCTGGTCACAGGGCGACTCAAGGCCAGTGGTGCCAGCAGCTTTGCATCCAGTCCCATCTAACAGCCCTGGTGAGGATCTGCTGGGGCAGGGGGATGCTGAGACAGTGGGGCTGGGCACAGGGTCCCCTCCAGGAACACCAGAGTCCTTTGGACACAAGGCATCCCCTTGGTCCTGCTCGCTGGGCTCGTGCTGCTCCATTTCAGCATCGCTGCTTTCAGAAAATGCCAAATCTAGAGCCCCCAGGGCTGAGCTGCCATACTCTGAACCCTCTTCCTCCTCTCCTTCTGGATGCTCAGAAGGGTTTTGTGGCCTCCTGCCTTCCCTGCTGGCTCCATCGGGCCTTGGGCTTTCAGGACTTGCTCCTAATGAATCACAGGCAGGCTGTGGTCCGTTGCTGGTGGCCCAGTTTCCATCCTCATCCTCATCCTCCATGCCCTGCCTAGCCTCTTCCATGCTCTCAACATCATCGGGAGGGCCAGGGCCACCCCCTGACCCTGCTGCCCACCCACTCTTCTTCTGCTCTCCGTGTCCACGCAGTGGGCACTGGGCATCACACGAGGGATCTGTACTGGGATGTGGAGCGTGGCTGGGTGGGTCTTTCCTTGGAGTGGTTTGGGGTTTGTTGGCATCACCGAGTGCATCAGAAAGGCTGGGAATGGCCAGCAGAGCCTCCCTGGGTTCCTCCTCCTGAAACACAGTTCAGAGGTTAATCAGAGAATTGTTTAGGTTGGAAAAGACCTTCAAGCAACCCGAGTCCAACCCAGAACCCAACTGTCTGTCCCACCACTAAACCCTGGGCAGCCTCTGCCAAGGCCTGAGGGCCCTTTCCAGGAAGAAGTTTCTCCTCAGGGCCAACCTCAGCTTCCCCGGGGACAGCTTGAGGCCGTCTCCTCTGGTCCTGTCACTTGTTTCTTGGGAGAAGAGACCAACCCCCAGCTCTCTCCACCCTCCTGAAGTTCAGGCAGTTGTAGACAGTGAGAAGGTCTCCCCTCAGCCTCCTTCTCTCCACTAACCAGCCCCAGCTCCCTCAGCCACTCCTCACAAGGTCTGTTGTCCAGACCCTTCCCCGACCTTGCTGCCCTTCTCTGGACTCACTCCAGCCCCTCAACATCCTCCTTGGACTGAGGTGCCCAACACTGCCTCCAGAACTCGAGGTGTGGCAAGAGCTGAGACACCTCTGCAGGAGGACAGGGCTATTTAAACACTCATGATTTGAAAACGCAACTGCTTCCACAGCAGCCGAGGACATTAGTTTGTCTCCAAAGGAAGCCCAGGTTGAGTCCTTACTCCACCCAAACCAGTCAGCAGAGCCCCACAGACACCCAGGGAAAGGTCTTGAAATCTTCTCTCTTCTTTAAAGCACAAAATGGCTTAAAACTGGGCCAGACTGGGCATGGGCCACCAGCCAGCACCCAGAGATCACGCATGTAGCAGCATCCTCTTACCTCTACTCTCTTCTCTGTCCAACCAAGCCACATGGACACGGACTCACTCAATCCCACACTCCTGCTGGCTCCACTCCACAGCACTAAACCCACACCTGCTCCACTCCTCTCTGAAGGCCCTACAAACCCATTGTGTGCCCTCAGAACCCAAACCTTACCGCAGGGATGGTCGAGACATCACACAAATGCTCCTCAGGAACTACTGCTGGTTGCTGCTCTTCAGCATCCGGGTTCTCATCAGCACGTTCAGAGAGGGAAAGGCCCTCAGGACAGCTTGTTGAGGAAGGTTCCTCCTCCCCACAGGGTAGCTCCTCTGAAGACGACGACACCCTACGGTCATCAACAGCAGCAGCGCCATCGAGGTCGGTCTGGGAATCTGCAGGGTTCTCCTCTGGGTGGAACAGTCCCTGGCGCTGAGTGCTGAGGTCCAGAGAGCTGCTGGGAGTCTGGTCAGGGTCTGAGTGAGAGTCTGCAGGACACGTCTCCACCTCAAAACAGTCCTCACCGTCGTCGCTGAGTTCAAAGAAGTCCCCGGTGCTGTTTATGGAGACGAATTTGTCGGGGTTGCTGTGCTCCACCACCTTCCTGGAGCTGCTCACAAGTTTGCTGGGTTTGCTGTAGAAAAGAGCCACCCACATGTGCAGTATCAGCTTCATCTCTTCCACGTCATCAGGCAAATCAGGGTCCCAGGGCCTGGAAGGGAAAGTAAACGCAGCCTGAAGCATCTTCATCCTCCTGCTGGTTGACCAGCATGAGGTCACTCACCACTCGGTTCCCTGTGGTGTGAAGCCCCAGTGCAGAGATCAGAGATGACCTGATGGGGTTTGCAGCTTGTGGAAAAAGAGAGAGACTCAAGTAGCACTTGGGTTCATGACCGAAGTACCTGTCCTAGCTGCAGAGCTGCAGGAATCAGAGAGTAGGTTGGGTCAAAGGGACTTTTCAGGCTCCTCCAGTGCCACCTCCTGCAGTGAGCAGGGCCATCCTCACCCAGAGCAGGCTGCTCAGAGCCCCAAGGGACAACCAGACCTGGGAGAGTGCAAGGGATGGGGCTTCAACTACCTCTCAGGGCAACCTGGGCCAGGGTCCCCCCATCCTCAGCACCAACAATCTCTTCTCTCCAGTCTGAATCTCCCTCTTCCAGTTTAACTATCACCCCTTGTCCTGTCTCACAGGCCCTGCTGAAAAGTCCCCCTCAGCTCTCTGATCGGCCCCTTGAAGCCCTAAAAGGCTGCACTAAGGTCTCCTTGGAGCCTCTCTTCTCCAGCTGAACCTCCCAACCTGTCCCACAGCACAAGGTTTCCCCCTCAGAGCAGCACTTGTGGGGTCCCCTCTGGCTCTGCTTCACTAGCTTCAGGCCTTTGCTGGACTGAGGCACCTGGAGCTGTACACAGTCCTGAAGGGGAGGTCTCAGCAGAGCAGAGGGGCACCATCACCTCCCTGAGCAGCTTCCCACCTTGCTGGGGACACAGCTCAAGACATGTGGTGTGAGGATTCTGAGCTGTGAGCAGACACTGCCCAGCTCACACCCAGTTTGTCACCTGCCAGCACCCAATTTCTCCTCCGCAGAGAAGACAAACCAGCTGTAACAGAGCATAAAGCTTCTTCTCATGCAAAGCCCAAAATAAAGAGCAAAGAAAGCTCCACGCAAAGCTGCTCCCTACATCCAGCTGGAGACATCCCTGGCTGTTCCACCAATCCCACTTACCCGTGCAGGGCACGGATGACAGTCTTCTCCAAGGGGTCGTTAGTATAGTGACTGTCCAGATGGAAGCGGTACTCTCCCTCCCAACGACAGGTCACCTGCACGGCCTCGTTGCAGACATTCACTGTGTGGTATCTGGCAAAGTCCTCCTTGATCCTGGGGGACAGCAGGTTACCCCTGCGCCTCACAGCCTCCGAGGGCTGAGGGTGGCTGCTGTTTTGCTGGTGGCGGAAGGGAAGGACTTTGCCAACCAAAGGTCCTGCCTTGGCGTTCCTGGTCCCGTTTCTGGGGGGTGCTGCTCCAGGGTAGGGGGTTCCTCTAGGATATGAGTGTTTCATTGAGTGCTCGGGCATCTGCGAGGCATATGAGTGCTCAGAGGAGATGAAGGAGTGTTTGTTCACCTTAGCAGCTTCTCGAGTTTCTCCTGGAGGCAACATGTTGGGCGTTGTGGGACTGGCACTGCTCTTCCTGCTGAGAATCCCAGGGTTTCTCTCACTGGAAACAGAGGCCATGTTGTTGCAATCTGATTTTTCAGCAGGAGGAGCCTTCTCATTCAGCAACACTTTGCCAGCAGAGGTGGATCCCTTCACCTTGTCCACCCTGTGGTACTCATGGTCAGAGGCAACTCGCAACGATTTGTGCTTGTGGTGACCCTGCTGCTCCTTCGCAGAGTCACGAGGGGGGCTGCAAGATGCAGCAGCCATCCTGCTGCCCCTGGGGATAAACGGAGGAAGACAAGAACCCAGGGCCAGGTCAGCCAGCAAGTTCAAGGCATGGGATTCACAGCTGTTCCTCTTCAGATCAAAACTGACATCAGCAGCTCCGACAGGGTAGATCTCCTTTGTCTGGGCATCTGCTCCATGGTTTTGGGATGAGTCTTTGCTTGGGAGGACAGTGAACAGCTCCTTCCACTCTGCACAAGGACAAAAACCCAAGTTAGTCAGACACTAAACAAAGGTTACGTGGTTCTGTCTTTGGGGACAGCAGCAGATTCACAGAATAATTAAGGCTGGAAGATGTGGTGTCAGAGTATCCAGCTCTAGAGCTTCCACCACCACAAGGATGAGGAGCTGCTGGAGTGAGTCAAGAGGAGGCCACAAGAATGCTCAGAGGGCTGGAGCCCCTCTGCTATGAGGACAGGCTGAGAGAGCTGGGGTAGCTCAGTCTGGAGAGGAAAAGGCTTCAGGGGGACCTTACAGTGACCTTCCAGCACCTGAAAGAGGCTGCCAGAAGGTTGGGAAGGCTGTTCACAAGTGCTGGGAACAACAGAGTGGGAGTTCATGGTTTGAAGCTGGAAAAGGGGAGACTGAGGCTGGAGAGGAGGAAAAAGTTCTTGAATCTGAAGGTGGGGGATCCCTGGAAAAGGCTGCACTGTCAGTGAGTTTGCTGATGACACCAAGCTGGGTGGTGTCACCGACCCCCCAGCAGACTGCACTGCCATTCAGCGAGAGCTGAAGGGCAGTCTGGTCACTAAAACACAACTTCAGTTACTTCAGCTCTTCCCTAAATCCTTGTTACTGGAAGTTTTCTTCTAGTTTTTACCTTGTCTCAGGAACAAGAAGACCAAGAAGAAGGGATAAACTGCAAGTAAAGATCCAAAATCCCCCAGAAAGAAGAAAAGAAAGGTCTGAAAAAGGTTGTTAAAACGTGAAGGCAAGAAAATTAACAGCAAATGACTTTGTTCCATCGTGGATGTTGGCACCACCAGTGATTTCCTGCTACGAGTTCTGCCCATGAGCTCCCCCAACGCAGTCTCGGAGCTCTGCAGTTCAAAAATCAGGTTCTGTAAATGATCCCAGCAGCTTGGGAAGCAAAACAAGGTTGAAAAGAGCACTTGGAAGAGACCCCAAGGACTTTGTACATCCCCTGATGGCCATTTTCACATTCTCTGTCATGTTTTATGCTGCTGTGTGAAGCAGCACCAGACCCTCAGGGCTAACTGTGTTTGGCTGCTGCCAAACCTGCTGTTGGCACCATCTGGTTGTGACCTGACTATGATGGCTTGGCTTTCAAAGGAGAGATTTCTGTGGGAAAGAGCACTCTTACCACTTTCATTTCGCTTTCTGGCTTGAGGTTTGGCGTTATCCACCTTTTTTAACATCTTATTTCTCATTGGCCTTGTGATGGTTTCAACAGGAACCTTCTTCACGTCTGGGTTCTTCAGTGTCTTTGACCTCTTGGTTTCTACACCAGGATCCTGGGGAGCTGAGGTTTCCTCCACAACAGGTTCAGGCTGCATTCTGGGCACAAATTGGGCAGAGAGGACCTCGGCACCTGAGATGGGAGGAAAACGGAGGTGGAGTTTGGTTTAGTTTGAGATATATTTGGATTTAAAAACTGCAAGATATCCCACAGAGGGGTGTGGAAGTGGTTTGCAGCAGCAGAGGGCTCTTCATTGATTCAATTTATGCATCTGATAGATGAGTGAGCAGAAAGGGGTTATGAAAAACTAAGCATCACTCCTTCAGCTCATTAAAAGCCTCCCTTCCTGAGCTAAAATAGGTGGGTACTCACTCTAATTCCTGCCTGGCAAGATTTGTACCCTGAGCCTTCTTATTTACCTCTGCAAGAGGCACAGAAGAACTCCTCCCAGATCCATCAGCAATGCCCCAGGACAGGGTCTGAGGGACTGTGGATTGGAGTCTGCTTCCACATTTACTGCCACAACGTGACTGTAAAAGCCAGGAGAGGTCCCCTGGGATGTGTCTGACCACATTTGATCACCAAGGGGGAAATTCATCCGAAGAACAGGCTTAGCCCATCCTTGGCAGTGAGACAGGAGCCTCCAGAGCACAGTTTATGCCAGAGACACTTAATACGAGTAGCTCAGGCCAGACCAGACACTCACAGAAGTTTTTAGGCTAGAAAAGACCTTCAAGCTCATCCAGTCCAACCTGAACCCTACTGTACAATCCCACCACCAACCCCTGGCCTTGAGCTCCAGGTCTTCATGACCCAGCCAGGGAAGCCAATTCAACCCCCACCCTGGGCAGCCTCTGCCAAGGCCTGAAGGCCCTTTCCAGGAAGATGTTTCTCCTTAAGACCAACCTCAACTACCCCTGGGGCAGCTTCAGACCATTTCCTCTGGTCCTATCACTGTTTCTTGAGAGAACAGACCAAACCCCAGCTCTCTCCATCTCCCTGAAGTTCAGGCAGCTGTAGAAGCCTTCCCCTCAGCCTCCTTCTCTCCTTACTAACCAGCCCCAGCTCTCTCAGCCAGTTCTCATAGGTTTGTTCTCCAGACCCTTCCCCAACCTCGTTGTCCTTCTCTGGACACACTCCAGCCCCTCCAAGNCTCCAGACCCTTCCCCAACCTTGTTGTCCTTCTCTGGACCCACTCCAGCCCCTCCAAGTCCTTTTTTGTACTGAGGTACCCAGAACTGACTCTAGTACTTGAGGTGTGGCCTCCCCAGTGCCCAGCAGAGGGGGACAATCTCTTTCCTACTCCTGCTGGCCACACGGAATCAGAATCTGAGGTTGGAAGGGATCTCAAGGATCATCTGGTCCATTTTCTCTTGGGACAATCACACTCTAGGTCAGCTGGCCCAGCTCCTCTCCAGCTGAATCGTAAGAGTGTCCATTGCTTGGGACTCCAGAACTTCTCTGGGAAGATGTTAACCTGGCAATGTTAATGACTGGAGTTGATCCTAAAGGTCTCTTCCAACCCAAATGATTCTGAGAGTCTATGATTCTTTACCTGCTGTCCCTGGTCACTATGGGGACTTGGTTCCTGGTGAATCTCAAGTATCCCAGCTGGATACCCCAGAAAAGCAGGCAGATACAGCCCCATTTATCACAGAATTACAGACTAGTTTGGCATGGAAGAGACCTTCAAGATCATCATGTCCAACTTTTTCCTATCCCTACCATGCAGTTTCAAACCCCTGCCATGAGCAGAGACACCTGTCACCAGACCAGGATACCAGAGGCCTATCCAATCTGGCCTTCGACACTTCCAGTGATGATGAAGCAGCCACAACCTACCTGGGCCTCAGCACCCTCACAGGAAGGGATATCTGCCTCAGATCTCATCTCAATCTCCCCTCTTTCAGGTTGAACCCATCCCCCTTGTCCTATCCTTGGATTCACTCAGAAATCCCTTCCCAGCTTTCCTAGAGCCCCTTCAGGGCCTGGAAGCTGCTCTAAGGTCCCCCCCCAGAGCCTTCTCTTCTCCAGGCTGAACAGCCAGTCCCCAGAGAGAGGGGTTCCAGCCCTGTGACCATGCTCACAGCTTCCTCTGGACTAGCTCCAACAGTTCCATGTCCTTGTACTGGGAACCCCAGAACTGGACACGGGACTCCAGGTGGGCCCTTACCTCTCTTCCTTCGGTGTGGAGTCTGTAAGTTGGCCAATTTCAGCAAGGGCTCATTGGAACTGGCCACAAACCCTGGCTTTTTAGAAAAGGAGAAAGCCACGTTGATTTTCTTCTTCTTGGTCCCCTTTTTATTCCTGCCACCATCCCCCACAGGATGCTTCTGCATCTTGAGGGGTGACCACTTCTTCCTGGTGCCGGTCACCACCACTTGGCTGGATTTCCTGCCGCCCTGGTGCACCCACAGCCTGCTGATCAAGCTGATGTCTTTTGTAGGTTCTTTACCACTCTGCTCCAGCCCCACCGCTGGGTCTTCACTGCTGACTTTTCTTTTCAACACTGCCTTGGGAGGAATCGGGTCTGCTGGCAGAGCCGAGGAGTTCACTTCACACTCAGCCTCCGAATCACAGCAAAGAGACTGAACAGCACCGGTCAAACATCCCAAGGCTGATGGTACCTCTAGAGTGTAGCTGCTAGGATCAGAGAGGTACCGCTGCAGCTGGGAGAAGGACTTCCCCGAGTGGTTTCGGAAGGGATTAGACCATTCATCCTCGGTTGGCGAGAGGAGAGAAGAAGGGGGAACTCCGCTGCTTTGGCCAGAGGTATTTTGATTGAGCTTTACATACTCCTGCAAGTGTTGTTTGATACAGGCGCTGGTTGTGTCCCCCCACGAGGAACTGGTGACCTTCTGTAAAGCATAACGAAGGCCGGGCAAGACTGAGGCTATTTTGAAGGAGATGTTGCTGTTGTTACTGTGTTCCCTATCGGCTTTCAGACGGTGCTTTTCAGCTGTGAAAGGAAAAGCCCATTTAGTTTGAAAACAAAGACTCAATTCCCCCCAGTTGCTTCATTGCTCTGCACAAACACAACACGAACAATATGAAACAGCCCCACAAGCCGACTGACAAGACCTGGCGTCTAGAGGACAGGTCTGATGAGGAGAGGTTGAGGGAGCTGGGGCTGTTCAGGCTGGAGAAGAGTAGGCTGAGGGGAGAACTCACTGTTCTGTACCTGAAGGAGGTTGGAGTGAGGTAGGGGTTGCTTCTGCTCCCTAGGTACTAATGACAGAACAAGAGGAAATGGGGTCAAGCTGCCCCAGGGGAAGTTGAGGCAGGCCCTAAGGAGAAACTTCTTCCTGGGAAGGACCATCAGGCCTTGGCAGAGGCTGCCCAGGGAGGGGTGGAGGCGCCATCCCTGCCCAGGTTCCACAAACAGGCAGACAGGGTGTTTCAGGAGATGGTTTAGTGGTTCAAGGTTGTAGGGCAGACAGTGGACTTTATCTCGAAGGTCTTTTCCAACCTTGCTGCTTCTACAAATCTATGACAGAACAACCCAACCAGCCCTGGGAGTGATGTCCTGGTCTGATGGATGGCTGGAACTGGCAAAGGTGGAAAAGAACTGCCCGTGGGAATCAAGAAGGGATTAAAGGAAGATGAAAGGCTGCTGCTGTATCAGCTGGTCTCGTTCTGCTGAAAATTATGTCCAGCTCCTTCTGGATGGTTTGGGTTGGAAGGGGGCTCTGAGATCAGCCAGTGCCAATGGCCTGGTGTGGGCAGTGACGCCAGGGTGCCCATAGCCCAATCCAACCTGGCCTTCAACACTTCCAAGGATGATGGAGCAGCCACAACTTCCCTGGGCAACCTTTTCCAGGGCCTCAGCACCCTCACCAGGAGGAACTTCTGCCTCAGATCTCATCTCAGTTTCTCCTCTTGCAGCTGGAACACTGATTCCCTCAGAAAAAGTCCCTTTCCAGCTTTCCTGGACCCCCTTCAGGGACTGGAAGATGATCTAAGGTCCCCCTAGAGCCTTCTCTTCTCCAGACTGAGCAGCCCCAACTCCCTCAGCCTGTCCCCAGAACAGAGAGGCTCCAGCCCTGCAATCAGTCTCATGGCCTCCACTGGACCGACTCCAACAGCTCCAGGTCCTTCCTGTGCTAAGGATTCCAGACCTGGCAGCATGTGTCCAGGTGATGTCTCATCACAGCACAGGGGGAGAATCCCCTCTCCTGCCCTGCTGGTGACATTTTTGATCCAGCCCAGGACATTGCTGGTCCTCTGGGCCTCATCCCATACCTCACAGCTCCAATACCAGCATTTACAGACCCCACAGTGGAGAAGCAACACAATACAGCTGCTGTTCAGGGAGCAAAGCCCCTTCTCCGTGCCTCCTCTCCCTCCCCACAACAGGAGTGACCTTTCACGGAGCCTGTTCCACTCGTTAGCTCAGCAGACAACAATTAACTTGTTTTTTTCCCCACTAGTTTAGCAAATTCTAAACTCATCAGTTCCATGCACGGTCTGGCAAGCCCCACGTGTTGTCCTGCCCTGCTGAACAATGTTTAGGGATATAAATCAAGCTCTGCAGGAGACAAACTCCTACATGTGACCGCAGCTGCTGCTGAAAGCTGACTGTGAGGGAGAAAAGTGATTGTTTGTGGCTTTCTGGGGAGGAATAAGGATGTGCAAGGGATGGGTGAGGTGAGGAACCTGGTTTAGACCAGCTTAAAACACAGCGTAGCTACAGCTGGGACTTCTCATTGGTGATTGTGAGCAGAGAAATGGGCTTGTGAAGAGGAACAGGTCTGTGAGGAGGCCCAGATGAGGATCCCACACCCAAAAACCAATGTCTGAAGCCAACACGGGGTACGGGACGGACTCCCTACCTGCCAGGCACACCAAGCGTGACGAGGTAAAGAGGAACAGGGCCAGGAGGCTGACGGGCTCCTTGGGGTCAAACCCTATGGAAGAAAGTGATAGGGTTTGTTTCTGCCTCTAAAGCACAACAGGATGTTTGAGCACAGCTACGTAGCCAGGTCTTACCATCATCTAGTGCCAAGGCAGAGGATGTGAGGAGGATAAGGATTCCTTGGTCTTGTAAATACTTGATGAGTGCCTAAAACAAACAGTGTTAGAGCAACCACTCATTTTCATCCTTAGAACACTCTAAATCACTCAGCACCACCGTCAGCAAGCCCTGGCTGCTGGGGAACGTGTGCCAACACCACCAGTTCTGTCCTGATGAGAACAGCACTCTTCCTTTCAACAGAGATCCATAACAGAGTTCATGTTCAACTCTCCCTCTCATCTCTTCCACAATAAATAACTTCAGCCAAACTAGCTGTAGCTAATCAACAAGGTTAATCATTTCAGTCCAGTTCAAAGGCTCTTGGGCATCTCAGTGTGGAATTGCCTTCTGCAGCCCAACGGGAAAGTTTTCCCAGCAGGGAAAACAAAGCTGGACACCAGTACCTGAGGAAGGTCATTGCATGAAGTTCAATAAGGCCAAGTGCCAGACCCTGGACCTGGGGCACAATGACCCCCTGCAACACTACAGGCTCAGGGAGAGAGGCTGGGGAACTGCTGGATAGAAAGAGAGCTGGGGGTGTTGACTGATCATCAGCTGAACATGAGCCAGCAGTGAGCTCAGCTGGCCAAGGTGACCAGCAGCATCCTGGCTTGGATTAGCACTGCTGTGGCCAGCAGGAGCAGGGAAGGGATTGTCCCCCTGTACTGGGCACTGGGGAAGCCCACCCTGAATACTGGGGACAGCTTTGGTCACCTCAGTCCAAGAAGGACATTGAGAAGGGTCCAGAGAAGGGCAACAAGGCTGGGGAAGGGCCTGGAGAACAAACCTTGTGAGGAGTGCCTGAGGGAGCTGGGGCTGGTTAGTGTGGAGAGAAGGAGGCTGAGGGGAGACCTTGTTGTCTGCAACTGCCTGAACTTCAGGAGGATGGAGAGAGCTGGGGGTTGGTCTCNGATGGAGGGAGCTGGGGGTTGGTCTCTTCTCCAAGGAACAAGCAACAGGGGAAGCTGAGGTTGGCCCTGAGGAGAAACTTCTTCCTGGAAAGGGCCCTCAGGCCTTGGCAGAGGCTGCCCGGGGAGGGGCTGAATCACCATCCCTGGACAGGTTTCCAAGTCATGAGGATCTGGAGCTGAGGGACAGGGTTTAATGGTGGGACAGACAGTTGGGTTGAGGGTTGGACTCGAGGAGCTTGAAGGTCTTCTCCAACCTAAATAAGTCCCTGTGCTAGAAATTCCACCGAGTGTTCCAGCCGCAAGCCTGTCTGCAGTTCAGACCATGCAGTTTGCTCAGCAGCAGCAGCAGCATCAATGAATAAGCGAGAAAAAAAATGAGCTGAGCCTCAGCAACGCCGCCTCAGAGCTGGATGACGACACGTCTGAAGAGATCCGTGAATTAGGAGGTTCATCTTGTGTCTGGGTGTTGCTTTGCTGCCTCACACAGCTTGGCTTCCCCTTTTAGAGCAATTTCTTCCAGGCAGACAAAACTTTTCAGGAATTTTACAGGATTCCAGGGCTCTGTGAAACTTCTGACCCCGTTCAATGTAATTCAGACACAACAGAGTGTTGGACTGATGCCAGCAACCTCAGTGCTCCAGGACAACAGAACGATTTTGGAAATGCTGAACAATCTCAGTGTAATATTCACTGCTCAGAACAGTTTTGTTGTCTCAAGCCACCCGAGCAGAAGGGAAAACAGCCAGAACCTCTGCTGTGTAAATCCAGCTCAATGGAATAGTTGTGGTTTCACACCAACAGAATGGTTTTCAGGCAGGTGAAGAGGAAAGTCAAACCTGAGGCAAAGGTGAGAGACCCAGTGACAACAGAACTGTGTCCCAAACAGAGTGCTGGGTCTAGTTCTTGGCTACTCAGCCTAGCAGAGACCTGGAGCTGGTGGAGTGGAGTCAGAGGAGGCCCCACAACTGATGTTCTGAGGGAAAGACCTCTGCTGTGGGACAGGTTGAGAGAGTTCGGGGTGTTCAGCTGGAGAAGAGAAGCTCCAGGAGACCTTAGTGCAGCCTTTCAGGGCTTCAAGGGGCCGATCAGAAAGCTGAGGGGGACTTTACGGCAGGGGCTCTGAGAACAGGACAAGGGGTGATGGTTAAACTGGAAGAGGGAGATTCAGACTGGAGAGAAGGAAGAGACTGTTGATGCTGAGGGTGGGTAAGACCCTGGCCCAGGGTACCCCAAGAGGTGGTTGAAGCCCCATCCCTAACACTATCCCAGGTCAGGTTGTCCCTTGGGGCATTGTGCAATCTGCTCTGGGTGGGGATGGCCCTGCTCACTGCAGAGTGACTGAACTAAAACTCCTTGCAATGTCCCTTCAGACCAACCCATCCCCTGCAACTTCAGTGTTACTCTGCTCAGAGTTCCCTGCATGTGAAGGGACAGCCAGCTTTTCTTTGCTACTCATTCAATTGCTATTCATTCCTCTGATGCTGTTAGCATTGAAAGGAAGTTTAACCGGTGCCCCATATCTCATGAATTTAGAATCTGTGAATGAAGTCACCACAAGCTACGAGAGAGGATTTAACAGAGGGGATTTTCCCCTCCAGGACACATTTTAAATACTCACCAAGTCCTTTTCCTTCAGTTTTTCTACTAACCAATCCATTTTACACTGATCCTTCTTGGAGATTTCTACTTCATACAGACTGAAGTAAATGCCCTGAAAGCAGACTGTGGGTAAAAGAAATGTGATGTTGGAATCAGTTTATGCAAGAAATCTTGAGCAAATAAGCACTTCCGTGCCAGGAAGACAGCTGTGCAATTGGTGGAAGTGCTGGGATACAGAACAAACACAAAATCACACTTATCACGGTGTCCTAAGCTGGTCCCTGTGTTCCTATCGCAGCGAGTTTCCGCTTCAGTCTGTGGTTCAGGGGGGATGGTTTCTATCTTATCTCTGCAGCTAACAAGAGCAGTTGGCCCAGTGCTGTTCGCCCAGAAACAGGAGCCTTTCAGAGGGAAATTCCTTGTTCCAAGGTGACATATCCTCAGTGCCCTTGTTACACACTCTGACGCCCAGGATTGTTTAACACAGGCAAGAAAAGGAGCTGGAGCATCAGTGCTCTGAGGGGCAACTGGGGTGGTTAAACTGGAGAAAAGGAGGCTCAGGGGAGACCTTCTTCCTCTCCACAACTCCCTGAGATTCAGAAGGTTGCAGCCAGGTGGGGGTTGATCGCTTCTCCCTTCCCAGGACCAAAGGAACCAGCCTCACGTTGCCCCGGGGAAAGTTGAGGTTGCCCCACAAGGTTTCCCAGCCCTGGCCCAGGCTGCCCAGGGCAGTGGGGGAGTCCTTGTGTCTAGAAGGGTTGCAAAGACTTGGGACATGTGGAGTGAGGGACAGGGGTCAGTAGGGACCTGGCTGTGCTGAGGAATGACTGAACTCGATGACTTTAACCATCTTTTCCAACGTAAACAGTTCTGTGATTCTAAGATCTCAGACCTACCTCTACCCCTCTGAATTTCACAGAGCCACAGGAATTGTTTTGCTTGGAAGAGACCTTCCTCAGCAAAATTATTCTGCTCAACTATTTCCTGTCTCACCAGCCAATCTCAGAATGGTTTAGGTTGGAAGGGCTCTCAGAGATCATTTAGTTCTAACCCCCTGTTACACAGCACCTTCACTGAGTGTCACTGTGGCCTCCCCCAGTCTCTCCTGCCTCCTCCCCTGCCCTGGTACTTCCTTGTGAACACAGGCACAGGAAGCTCACTGCTAACCCCCACACCAGGAGGCCACTTCTGTGCTGTAGCATCTTCCTTCACGTATCTACTGTCAGATACCCTTCAAGACAGGTGCCAGCACTACAGGCACGTGATGTGGCAATGCCTATGGTGCAACACAAGCACCTGTCAGCTCCTCATGCCCACCTTCATTCTCGGAGTAGTTTCTTCTCCCAAACGCGGCTTCTGGCAGCCTTTTCCTCAAGTCAGACAAATTCATGACATGGCTAACGTCCAGGCTGGGAGACCTGCGATGATAAAGCAGCAGAGAGTGAGATCCCAAGCAGGAAAGGCCCTCAGGATTAAGCAAAGAAGAGTGCTGTGCCGGTCCTGTCCCCGCAAAACCAGAGAAAGCAGCTCTAGAGAAGACTGCAGAAGGGTTTCACTCTGCTGATTCAAGGTTCCTCCCTGCAAGCACCTCCACGCACTGGTGGCCACTACTGGTTGCCACTGGCTGTTACCAATGGCTTCTGCCTGCCAAAGATTTTAAATACCTCGTGTTTTGAAAGACCAGTTACCTCAATAATTTATTTGCCATTATGTTGGTGCATAAACACAACTGGCTGATCACCCGGGTGCCACCGAGGAGAAAAATCCCACGTGAGAGTACCTGATTTGGAGTAAACATCCCACAAACGACACAGAAAGAAGGAAAAAGGGGCAACTTACAGCTGGGCTGGGAGGGTGGGGCTGTACGGGGTCCTCAGGGCAATGTCACACAAGACCTGGCCCCGGATGGAAAGCTTCCCCTGCCACGGGCAGTACAAGGCTACAGGAAAAAAGGGAAACCAGTTCAGGGAAAGCGGGAGGGGAGAAGAGGGAACAGGGAGAAAGGGATGATTCCAAAACACAAACGACAACCAGGTGCTCCTACCTTTGTGCTTGAGCTCAAGGCTAGAGAAAAGGAAAGAAAAAAAAAGGGGAAGATTTAGTAATGGGAAAAAGGCAAACCAGCCAGGGAAGCGACTGGGAATGCCAGCAAGTTGCTTACGGGTTCTCCCTAGCTAAGACAGGCATCTCCTTTGGTTCCTGGTAGTGGCAGGCAATGACGATGTAGGGGCAAATCTGCCGGGGCCGCTCAGCAGCACTGCCATCAGACACTTCGTACACGTAGTACTGGAGGGAGAAGGCAGAGAGGAAATAAAAACCAAGGTGAGGAGCAAAGGAGGTGCCTGGGATGGCCCTGTGATCCCGCACAGCCTGTGAGGGAGCTGCCGATGTGGTCATGATACCTGACTCTGCGTGAAAGCCTGGAAGGGACTGGTCTCTGATGGGATGTTGGTTCTGCTGGCAGCAACGTGGCAGTCGTAGCCAGGAGACGGGCAGGTATATCTGGCTGTGTAATTCTCAGATACCACCTTGACTTTCCCCTGTGTCAGGAAATTCACCCCCAAAAAATTAACAGAATACACAGAATTGTTTGCAGAAACTTATGTTCGATGGGATGAGAGGCTGTGGCTTCACATTAGAGAAGGGCAGATTTAAACTGGCTGTCAGGAAGAAGTTACTTAGCAGGAAGGTGGTTGAGTACTGGAACAGGCTGTTCAGGGAGATGGCTGAAGCCACATCCCAGAAGGTATTCAAGGGGAGGGTAGACAAGGCTCTGGGCAACTTGATCAAGTTGAGAATATCCCTGGTCACTGCAAGGGGGTTGTACAAGAGGCCCTTTGGAGGTTCATTCCAACCCAGGCCATTCTATCATTTAAAGGCCTCTGAATCCTTCTTGTTCCCAAAGAGCACTGCTGGCACCCCTAAGACTCTCTACCAGTGTGAGGGGGTTGTATGTGTTTGTATCCTTCCAAATGTGGAATCTGGAAGGTTCTCTGCTGCTGCAGCAGAGTACCAGTCAAGCCCAGCTGGATCTGATGTTTTCTGGGAGGAAGGGCTTCCCAACTTCCAACCTAACCTCCCCTAGCAGATTCAAGCCTCTTGTCCTGGTGCTGGCTGCTGGGAGAAGAGCTGGACCTCCACCTACTACAACCTCCCTTCAGGGAGTTGTAGAGAGGAAGAAGGTCCCCTCTGAGTCTCCACTTCTCCAGGCTAAACCCTCCCAGCTCCCTCAGCCTCTCCTCCTCCTTCCAGTCGCTTCCCCAGCCTTTGTTGCTCCTTCAGACCTGCTCCAGCCCCTCAATCTCTTTCTTGAAGCAAGGTTCCCAGAATTGCTCCCAGGACTTGATGGGAGGTCTCACCACTGCCCAGTACAGGGGGAGAATTCCGACCCCAGTCCCGCTGGCCACACTGTTGCTGATACAAGCCAGGCCTTTCTCTGACTGGCCTTTCATGCCACCCGGGCACACAGCTGGCTCTTGTTCAGCTGGTTGTCTTCAAGAGAGGTGATTTTACACCCCAGCACAGTTATGGACACCAATGTCTCCTAAAAACACTGCTTACAGTGTATAGAAGCTTCTGGAAACCCCCATCAAAAGGAATACTTGGGGTTTACCTTAATTAGCTTACAAATGACAATATAGCCTGATTTTCCATGACACCAGGGTCTCGGATGAAGACAGTCAGCGTGTTTGGAAACATAAACCCCTGTGGAAACAAGAGAAGCAGGATAATGTGAATCATCTGTCCAACAGAAAAAACCCCACTGAAGGGATCCTGCAGGAACCTCTGGGGAACTGCAAACAAAGAGGGGTACCTGCTGTCATAAAAGTGAGAAAACTCAGAAGCCAATGTTTCCTTCCACCTTATTCTGATCCAGCTTGTTCATAATATTCACCTCAGTCTGCTAGGACTGACAGAACCCAGATAAACAACCAGATTTTGCTTGGGTTTGTGTTTGCTGCTGCTGACTGTTCAGCAATTAGCGATCTCAGCCTGCAGAGATTTACGGGATGAGCACAGGGAGATGTTCTGCTTATGGCAGCTGGGTTTCTTTGACTAGTGTGTCTGTCCTGAGGCTCCAGATCTTTGGGCAAGGAACCAGCACACCTTGAAAAGGGCTTGGAGATGTCATGATCTGCTCTGGTTATTAACAAGACTGCTGGCTAAAGCTCAGCAAACAACCTCTGAATAGCAAACTGGTGCCACTTTGGTGACAGAGGTTGCTGTTAACGAGGGAAGGTAAGGTTTTTTTAAAGGTATTCCCAAAGGATTCTGGAGTTTTCTTGTGCTCTGAACGGAGATCTTACCTTTTGCTGGATCACCGAGCATGGAAATGGAACTGCTGTTGACGCAGAGGCCAGTGCGACACATGTCCCTTGCCTGCAAAAGGAGAGGAAGCCTCTTTCCCCATCTGTTTCCAAAGATAAGGGACACAGTGACCAAAATCTGTGGCAACACTCAAGATGATCGCAATCCCACATGTGCAATGAAGAAAACAGAATGTGATGCCCTCAGGAAGAACCAATGGGTAGAAAATGTGTTGCTTCAGGTACCAAACATCTGTATTAATCAAGGGTGGTTACCAAAAGATGTTGTTAGAAAAGTCTGGAAGAAATCCAGCACCTCCACAAACCACTGCAAGCGTGAGGCTGGACGTTGCCCCTTCACCACAAGGTGCAAAGTCCAAACATAAACTGACCAAACAGGATCACTGAATCGTTCAGGTTGGAAAAGACCTTTAAGACCATTAAGTCCAACCGTTAACTGTCCCAAGTTCAAGCAGTGACAATTGGAGGGGTTTGAACTCATTATGGGTGAGAAATTAAGGCAAACCAGTCAAACTGGGGTCAGTCTCTTTACAAGTGATGCAGGAAACTTGTTGCACGTAACTTCTGCCTCCCGAAAGGCCAAGTGTCTGGCTTAAACTTGGCAGCTGGACTGAATAATGTACACAGAGGAACCTTCAGAGTGATTTAGCCCGGGAGTCTCCGATGGGTTAAGCCAACGGATCATAGAACCCCAGACTGGTTTGGGTTGGAAGGGATCTCAGAGATCATCCAGTCCCAACCCCCTGCCACCAGACCAGGATGTCCAGAGCCCCATCCAACCTGGCCTTCCAACACTTCCAGGGATGATGGAGCAGCCACAACCTTCCTGGGCAACCTGTTCTAGGGAGGAATTTCTGCCTCAGATCTCACCTCAATCTCCCCTCTTCTAGCTTGTAACCATCTCGCTTGTCCTATCCTTGGATTCACTCAGAAAAAGTCCTTCTCCAGCTTTCCTATAGCCTCTTCAGGTACTGGAAGCTGCTCTAAGGTCTATTGGGCTTTGGTGGGACAGAGCACGCATGCAAGCATCAAACCTCTTTAAGGTGAACAAAGACAGTGGGTTACCTCCTCTTCATTATCAAACAGGAGAAATGCAAAGGTCTCCTCCAGCTCCTCCTGGCTGTACCCTGCAGCTTCTTTTGCTCGGGCAAAGGCTTGGAGCTGTAGAAAACACAACAGAACATGTTCAACATCCTCTGAGGGACAGCAGGTACATTCAGCCCTGCAGCATGCTGATCCCTTAATAAAAGTAATCGTAGAAGGGTGGGATTTTTCAAACAGGTTATAAGATGAGAAAACAACTGCCTCATCACTGTTTTTTTCTTGGTTTGGCTTTAGAACTCAGAGTCAACCACTGAAGGGCTCTATGCCTGCTTTTGGGAGTGTTTCTCCAGCTCCACGGTGACTACTGTGGAGATTCCAGCTGCCAAATTGTCTCAGCTCTACTTAAGTGGTGACAACAAGCAGTGTCCCTGGGCATCTCCAGTCCTCAGAGGAGACAGGAGACAGTGGAACTGTTTAGATGAGGCATTTAAAAAGAGGTTCCAGACAGGCTCCAGTCAACTGGAGGAAGGGAAATGGGGTTAAAACTGATGCCTGCACTGCTATGAGGGCACACAAAAATGAGCTGAAATGCAGTAAGTGCCCTTAATTATCAAACAAGGATCTCAGCCTGCTCCAGGAACTTCTACTGAATATCTGACTGCACAGACCTTTGGCTCCTGATCAGATGGGGAAGGAAGAAGAGCAAGAAAGTGAAGAACCAGCATTTACAGGCTCTGCAGCTCCCAAAGAAAGGTCACCCTTCCCTGAGCTGCCAGCAGCAGCCTCCACCGGCCTCACCTCGCTCAGAAAAATGTCATTCTCCACCAGAATTGCGTGGCTGTACTGAAAGCTGCCCTGAGACGTTGAGTGCAGGTAAGAGCTCTGCAGCACCGAAACCGCCCTCTGCAACAGGGTACTCGACTCTTCTGACTTCTGAGGAAAAGCTGCAGGAGGAACATGAGAATCAGGTTAAAATACTACTCTCGACATCTCCAGATCAGTCTGGGGCCTCAGCAGAGGTGTGTAAAAGCAAATCAGTTCCCTCCCAATCATGAAACCCCCCCATGTCTTTGTCTGTGAGTTAAATCACCATCGGGTGCATCCGCAGTTTCTCAAGGTTATCATACTTTCTAATAAAGACCTCCAGGTCTTGAGTGAAGGTGGTTTTCACTCCCAAAACCTCCTTTCAAAGCCTTGACAAGCAGAGCTTTCACAGCTCCTAAAGGAAATCCTCAATCTCCACAGGTAAACATCCTAGCAAAACACTTCCTAGCAGCATCCCAACAAAAAGAGGTCCCAAAGCAGCTGAGGATGCAAAAACAGAAAGCCATATAGAACTTGAGGGGGAGATCCTGGCCTAGTCTTTTCCAAGGGTTTGAGTTGCTTCCTTCTTTCCCTCCCCTCAATTAAAAAGAAGAGGAAGAAACAGTCCTTTCTTCCTTCCCCACTGTTACAAACCTTGTTATCCCTCTCAAACTACTCCAGGGCAGAAAAGGATCTCATATCAGGAACAAGAGAAAAAGAAGGTGTGTTAAAACTCATACACAGCTATGTTGCTCTACGCCAGTTCAACCAGCATGGGGCTTCACTGCGGAAGGCAGGCAACACCTGTACTGGGTCCAGTGAAAGACAAATCCAGGCAAGGCAGAAAGTGGATGAGTGAAAGAATACAAACAGCTCTAAAAAGGGGGCTAAGTAGGTGATAGGTAGGAATGGAAATAGGAAGCACAGAAGAGTCTTTCAAAGAGCTTTTGCTTCTCTTAATGTTGCTCTGGGGTCTTTTTGTCCTCTCGGATTCCCTTCCAACTCCTCCCTAACCTGAGTGACGCCTCTAACCACTGGAAACAGTAAAAAAGCAGCCGAACACAATGATGCTCACAAAGACAGACATGAAAAAGCACCTTCCAGCTCTTCCTCACTGTTCCTGGTTTTAATGTTTGAGCCTAACAAGGGCAGAAAGGGATGGCAAGTTTGGTCCCTTCTTCCCCTCACTTGATTCATTTAGCCAAATCCCCGTCTCTTGCAGATGTGAAAGAAGCAGTCAGGGAGCTCAGACTCCTCCAGGGAAATCAGAGCAGGGAATTACATCCTGGTTCAAAGTTTGGGTGTGACAACAGCTCTTGTGTCCAGAGTCAACCTCCAGACTTGACTGATGCCCCTCAGTTCCAGAAGGACACACAGCTGCTGGAAGGTGTCTAGTGTAGAGCAACAATGACGATGAAGGAAGTAGATCAGCTCCCTTATGAGGAAAGGCTGAGGTAGCTGGGTCTCTTCAGTTTGGAGAAGAGGAGGCTGAGGGGTGACCTCATTAATGTCTAAAAATATGTGAGGGGTAGGTGTCAGGTGGAAGGAGCCAGGCTCTTCTCAAGGTCATCTGGTGATAGGACAAGGGGCAATGGGTGCAGGCTGTANGTCTCTGGAGACATTCCAGACCCGCCTGGGTCTGTTCCTATGCAACTTGGTCCGAGTGATCCTGCTGTGGCAGGGGGGTTAGACTAGATGATTTTTCGAGGTCCCTTCCAATCCCTAATGATTCTATGACTACAGCATCTCCCAGCTCCCTCAGCAGCTCCTCATGTCCCCACTGACTGCAGCCAGTGCTATTTTATCCCACAGCTGCTGCTCCAAACCACCTCAATTTTCAGGACATAACATTCTGCTTCTCCTTCTGAAGATTGCACTCTGATGTGACCTTCAAGGTCTCTTCCTACCAACGAGTTCTCTGATTCTCTCTTGAAATTCTGCACCACCGACAAGTTGGGGGACTCACCAAATCAGGGGAAGGATTGGATATTTGGGGGCAAACACTACAGACTTAGTAAAAATGTCCAGGAAGGTCTTGGTAAGCCTCATCTCCCCTTCCAGATTTAAGAAATTCCTGTGGGGCTGTTCCCACCCCAGAAAGAGAGTTTGAGCTGACAAAACCACATGCAAATCCTGCAACACATTCAGCTTTCACTTGTAGAAGAGGAAGGTCATTGGCAGCCTCAGTGCAAGCAAAAGTGAAAGTGCTCAAACCAGAAGCAAAACTGAAAGTTCAGTTTTGAACAGCTTGGAGCAGCTTGGAGATAGCACTACACACAGAATGGAGTCACAGAATCAATGGCTGGGTGAAACCTGAAGAAACCCAACCCAGCTCGGCATCGGCATGGACCAGTCCAACCCACAGCAGGGGCTATCCGAGCTCTGAAGTCCTCAGAGAGGGAATTTGCAGTCTGTTCTGCTGATCTCCTACCCTGACAGCTAGAGAATAAATAAACCCGTCACCTTTGCAGCTACTAACATCAGTCACCAGTACCACAGGTGAGAGTGACCTGCTCCTTGTGCTGTGGCTGCATAGGTACCATCCTCCAAGCACCACAAGTCCCTCAGAAGGCTCCTAACCTGCTCATTCCTCCTCTTCTTTCAGGCTCCAAGCCAGATCCTTTGCCCTTTCTACCTGCAAATGTCTCAATGCGTCCCATTCCATCCTCTGAAGAGAGCTGGTCCATGCAGACGTGTCCCACCAGTGAGCCAGGATGGGCCTGTTACTTTCAGCTGCTCACTTAACTCAGGATGTGGCTGTTACAGGGTTACTCCTCGTCAATTCTCTGCACAAGCAGTTGATACTGCTTTTTATCACAGAAGAGCTCTGGAAAACTCCATCCTAGATCATCCCAGCAGGAAAAGACCTTCAAGCTCGTCCAACCCTGAACCCAACTGTCCCAAGGCCACCACTAAACCCCAGATCTCCACGACTGTGGAACTCATCCAGGAATGGTGATTCAACCCTCTCCGTGGGCAGCCTCTGCCAAGGCCTCAGGGCCCTTTCCAGGAAGGATTTTCTCCTCAGGGCCAACCTCAACTTCCCCTGGGGCAGATTAAGGCTATTTCCTCTTGTCCTATCACTTGCCCCTTGGGGAAGAGACCAACAGCCAGCTCTCTCCATCCTTCTGAATTTCAGGCAGTTGTAGACAGTGGGAAGGTCTCCCCTCAGCCTCCTTCTCCCCAGACTAACCAGCTCCCTTGGCTGCTCCTCACACAGTTTGTTCTCCAGACCCTTTTGTCCTTCTCCGGACCTGCCTTGTACCCTCTCTTTTCCACCACTCTATTCCAGCTTGTCAGTTGTAAGAAACATCAGCCTGTCACCACAGGAGCAGGAGCCTGTCACCACCTGCTGCCTCCCAACACCCCAAAATACCAACATTTGGGACATCCAGATCTAAAGCCCCTACTCTCTTGTCCTGCTTCATAAGTCACCAGATCCCAAACCACCCGACCCCCATGGACCATCCATCTGTGAAAATTACCAAGACACAAAGAGTTTCAAATCAAAACAGAACCAAGCTCTAAATCCCCCTCCATGCACCAACACATTGACTCCAAATGCCCCGTCAGAACTAGAGGATGGTAATTTTGCTATCAAAAAACCCCCAAAGCAAGCTGAACTGTGCAAAACCCAGCATTTACCCAAAACCAATTTTGCCCTGTTTTAAGAAAACCACTAAAAATAGACCAAATCAGTATGTAAAACCAGTTTCAGAGCCAGGCAACAAACCCACCCACAAGATTACTTATGTCCCTTCACAATGGAGCAGCTAGCTTTTCTTTCTTTTTTTCTTTTTAATCAGAAAATGGTGATTTTTGTGAAATCAGAAGTTTTCTTGACAATGCACTGTATTGTACAAACCTGTTTAAGAGCAGAATGGTCATTCCCACAGACAACCACAGGCCTGGGGTCATGTCCCTGTTTGTGGGAGAAACTCCATCCCAGGTCAAGCTGGCTCTTGGGGCTCTGAGCAACCTGCTCTGGTTGGGGATATCCCTGCCTACTGGGAGGAGGATGGACCATATGATCCTTAAGGCTTCTTTCAACCCCACCATTCAATAACTCTATATTTTACAGGTATTTTTGGAATCCCAGATTATCCCCCCATCATTCCTACAGTTCTAGGGGACAATGTGAGTACAGTCTGGAAGTAAACCTGCACAAGACAAGAGCAGAAATGTATTTCCCTCCAACTTTTTAGGGCAAATTTCCTGCCTTACTGGGAAGTGCAGCAGCATCAACAGGTGGGAGGAAGACAGAGGAGGAGCAAACCAGGGTTCGGCAAAGGACAGGGGAAAAGAGTGGGCAGAACAAGAAGGGAGGCAAAGGGTTGGGAAGAGGAGGTCAAAGAGGGGGTGGCAAAAGGGGAGAGTAAAAAGAGATGGTAAAAAAAGAGGAGCAAAAATGGGAGGTTAAAAGGGGAGAGAAAAATTGGAAGGGTACAAAAGGAGGGGGGCAGCAAAACTCTGTTTGGGTCCCCTCATCCTTTTCCTGAAGGGCACCGCAGCGCCTCTCAGAGCACCCCAAGGAC
>VZRI01006437.1:60500-72541 GCA_013397515.1 Upupa epops | reverse complement strand
GGGCTCCGGGGCCTCAGAGCCGCCATAGGCAGAGGGTTAAGAAGGCGGTAAAATCAGAGTGGGAGAGGGTAGGGATATTAACGAATAGGCGGTCTCTTCGGAAAAAGAAAATATCAAATTATAAAAAATAAACCCTCAAAAAACCAAACAACCGAAAAAAAAAAACAGAAAGTGAAAATTGAACCGGAAAGNGGTTGGGAAGAGGAGGTCGAAGAGGGGGTGGCAAAAGGGGAGAGTAAAAAGAGATGGTAAAAAAAGAGGAGCAAAAATGGGAGGTTAAAAGGGGAGAGAAAAATTGGAAGGGTACAAAAGGAGGGGGGCAGCAAAACTCTGTTTGGATCCCCTCATCCTTTTCCTGAAGGGCACCGCAGCGCCTCTCAGAGCACCCCAAGGACAAACCGCGACCCCGAACGGCCCTCGGGTGGGGGGCCGGGCGGGTGGAGGTGTCAGTCCGAGCTCAGCAAAGCCCGAGTCTCCTCATCAGTGAGCAGGGCAACGCTAAATTAANAAAAAAAAAACAGAAAGTGAAAATTGAACCGGAAAGAGAGAGGAGGGAGCCGCGCCCGGCCCTTTCCTCTTCCCGCGGGTCAGCCGCCGCCGTTAACCCGCCCGGAACTGGCTCCTCCCTCGGTGCTAGGCCCCTCCTGCCTTTTCCTCATCCTTCTATGCCTTTTTCGCCTGCCCAGGTGGATTTTCCAGTCCCCGATGGCTTTTCCAGACCCTTATCTCGGCGCCTTGTTTGGTATCTGCCTTCTGTTTCCCCTCAACCTTTCAGTCTTAGCCTCAGGCCTTCCCGTGTTTTAGGGATCTTCCCTCAGTTTCCCTTCAGCCCTTTCCCTCACCCGCTTAACCATGACCTCGGTCCGTCTCTTTTAGTGCCTTCATTCAGCCTCTTATCTTGGACTTTCCCTCAGTTTCCCCCGTCACGGCCTTTCTCCATGTTCCTGCAGCTCTTCCATCAGCCCCTCAGTCTTCACCTCCTACCCCAAGGCCTTTCCCTTCCCTCACTCCAGTCCTTCTCCAAGCACCTCGTTTAGGACCTTCTCTCAGTCCCTCAACCCCTTAGTTCATACCCACAACCCCTTTACCCTTCACACTGTGCTCTGAGCTCCTTCACCTTGGGCCTTCCTCCCTTCGTTTAGGTCTACTTCAGCCCCTTCCCTGACGCCCTCAACCTCCATCTTTCTTTAGCTCCTCTACCCTCTTCCCTCTCCTCATGCCATTCCATTTGGCCTTATCTCAGCACTTCATTCCTCACCCCGATCCCTATCCACACTGTTTCCCACCCCTGCACTGGGGTACCCCCAAGTCCCCTCCAGAGGTGGCCTCAACCCCACTTTGTGGGGGCTATGTGTCTGTGTCTTCTCCAGCAATGCCAGTTATTCCTGGAGTGAACTGTAGTGGTTCCTCCGGAACTGGAAGACAGAGGTGGGGAGCACAGTGCTGTCAGGGGAGGTTTAAACTGTAACTTAGGAAGTTCTTTCCTGAGAGAGTCGTTGGGCACTGAACAGGCTGCCCAGTGAGGTGGTGGAGTCCCCATTCCTGGAACTGTTTAAAACCAAGTGGCTAGAGCAGCTGAGGCCATGGTCTAGGGGTTAGGGAGATGTTGGGATGGGGGCTGGACTTGATGATCCTGGAGGTCTTTTCCAGCCACAAGGATTCTATGATTCTGTTACTGGGAAACCCACCTAGGGATGGTGATTCAGCTCCCTCCCTGAGCAGGCAATGACAAGGCCTGGGGGCACTTTTCAAGAAGTTTCTCCTCAGAGCCAACCTCAACTTCCCTTGGAGTAGATTGAGGCTACTTCCTCTGGCCCTGTCACTTGTTCCTGGGGAGAAGATACCAACTCCCACTTCTCTCCACCCTCCTGAAGTTCAAGCAGTTTCAGACAGTGAAAGGCCTCCTCTTCATCTACTTCTCTCCAGACTAACCAGCCCCAGCTCACAAGGTTTAATCTCCAGACCCTTCCCCAGCCCCCTTGCCCTGGATAGGCAGCAGAATTGTAATTTAAGAGATGGAGGCGGTGAAATACGAAGGCTGTGGAGGTTTCCCACTGGTTCCTCTGCTGTCTCCGTGTGGGCACAGGTTGTTTGGAAGCTCTGAACCAAAGATTGGAGGGAACCTCAGCCCAGTTCCTGCTCTGAAACCTGGGGTAGGCAGCTGGGAAGGGACACCAGTGCCACCAGTACGCCTTCCCTACACATCAGTACCCCCAGTCTCCCCTCAGTAAGCACACCAGTATCCCTCAGTCTGCTGTCTCTGCATACCCTGTCCTCCCTCCCACCAAGCACCAGTCTGCCCAGTCCCCTTGGCCTGTTCTCCCAGTAGGCCGCACAGAGCGGGAACTACAATTCCCAGCAGCCCCCGCGGCCGCGGCCCTGCGCAGGGCCCGGACCCTGGCCCATGTCAGAGCGGCGAGAGGTAGCCGCAACCCGGCGGGCCTGGTGATCCTGGTGGTCCCGACTGGCCCCGCTGGTCCTGGGTAATCCTGGGTGGTCCCAGGCCATGGAAAGGCTGTTGAGCAACGGCTCCTTGCGAGGCGAGATCAGTGCGTGGGGATAGGCGGGACCGGAGTTGGGGGGAAAGGTGGTTTTGGGGTGAATAGGATGATTTTGGGGTGAACAGGGTGGTTGAAGTGGGCAGTGTGGATTTAAGGATGAACAGGGTGGATTTAGGGGTGCACAGAGTGGTTTGGGGGTGAACAAGGTGGTTTTGGGATGGGTAGGGTGGATTTAGGGATGGACAGTAATTTTGGGGTGGGCAGGGTGGTTTGGGTGTAAACAAGGTGGTTTTGGGTTTGTCTTGATGGTTTAGGGTCAGTGTAGTGTAGAGGTGAGCAGGGTGGGTTTGGTGTGGGCAGAATGATTTGAGGGTGGTCGGGATGGTTTAGAAATGGATAGAATAATTTTGGGGATGGTTGGATGGTTTAGAGGTGGTCAGAATGGTTTTGAGGGGGTCATGATCTTTTGGGAATGGTCAAATTGTGTAGAGGTTGATAGATGGTTTTGGGCTGAGCAGGATGGTCCAGGGGTGGACAAATTAGGGCTGATCAGGATGCGTTAGGGCGGTCAGGATGGTTTAGAGGTAGAATCTTAGGGTTGGACAGGATGGTTGGGGGCAGTCAGGATGAATTTTGGGTGGGCATGATGGTTTTAGGAGTGAGACCAATGGTTTAGAGGTAGGCAGAATGGTTTTAGGGCTGGTCAGGATGGTTTGAGGGTTGTCAGGATGCTTTTGAGTTGGGCAGGATGGTGTGGGGTGATTGGGATGGTTTTGGGATGAGTAGGACAATTTTGGAATGAACAGGATGGTTTGAGCATGGGTAAGATGGTTTTGGTCTGAGCAGGATGGTTTGGGGGTTGTCAGCATGGTTTTGAGTTGGGCAGGATGGTTTAGGGGTGGTCAGGGTGGTTTTAGGGGTGATAAGGATGGTTTGGGGGTGGTTGCGATGGTTTTAGTCAGAGCAGGATGCTTTTAGGAGTGGTCAGGATATTTGGGGGCTGGTCATGATGGTTTGGGGAGCAACTGGCATCTCCCAAAGACAGGGTTAGGAAGGTGAGGATGCTTTTTGGACCATTCCCTGCTCCTGGACTTGGGGAACAGTAGTTCTTCTTCTTCCATCCAAGCTGTGACCCAAAGCTGTGGTGTAGCTGGAGGAGAGGGACTGGTTCCCTCCCTGTGGGAAGATGGTGGGTGGCAGCTGTGCAACACCCCAGAGATCACAAACCCTGTGTCCCAGCAGATTCCTCCACAGAGCTGGAGGTAACAGAGCTGCTTCAAACCCCCAAGAAACATAGCAGGGTGTGGAATAAGCTCCTTGTACCCAACTCTTCTGGCTTCCAGACCCTGTCCCCCATCTGCTTTCCAGCACAGGGACTGGTTTGCTCTGACTGTGTGGTTTGACTTCTCGTATTTTTCTTTCCTCTCAAGGCTTCTGGGCTGATCGAACACCAGTTCATGAAGCAGCCAGGCGGGGAGAAACCCTGCAGTTGCAGCAGCTGATAGAGAGAGGAGCTTGTGTCAATGCTGTCACCTACGACTCCATCACGCCATTGCATGAGGCCAGTTTGCGAGGACAAACCCAGTGTGTCAAGCTCCTGCTGGCTGCGGGGGCCCAGGTTTGTGTTTGGATCTGATCCAGCTGGATTCTGAGACCTGGGGTCTTCACATTGAGCTCCAGGATCATGGAATAATGGGATGGTTTGGGTTGAAGGAACCTTTTGAAGTCATTTGGTTCAACCCCTCTGCAGTGAGCAGGACCATCTCCACCCAGAGCAGGTTGCACAGAGCCCCAAGGGCCAACCTCACNACCCCCAAGGTCCAGCCTGTCCTGGGATGGTGACAAGGATGGAGCTTCTCTCACCTCTCAGGGCAACCTGGGCCAGGGGGTTCCCACCCTCGGCACCAGCAACCTCTTCCTTCTTTCCAGTCTGAATCTCCCTCTTCCAGTTTAACCACCACCCCTTGTCCTGTTCCGGAGCCCCTGCTGAAAAGTCCCCCCCATCTTTCTGATCAGCCCCTTGAAGCCCTGAAAGGCTGCACTAAGGTCTCTTAAGGTTCCCCTTCATCACCTTGGGCTTTCTTGATGGTCAGCAGAGGATGTCAGGCCTTACCAGAAGGTGTTTGAACTTGATAGGGATGACCTGACCCCAGAATTCAAGGTTGGATCTCCCCAGTGCCCAATACATGGGGACAATCCCTGCCCTGGCCCCGCTGGGCCCCCCAGTGCTGACACAAGCCTTCTTGGCCACCTGGGCACACACTGGCTCATATCCAGCCACTGTTTACCAACCCCACAAGTCCTTTTCCACTGGACAGTTTTCAAACCACACAGCCTATAGCCTTCCATGCCCCAAGTTACTGGCAGTAGCAACCACCTCTTTCCCAACCCCAGGCTACTTCTAGGATGAAAAGAAGTAAAAACACGGGTCTGGAGGGTTCTGCTGCATGGTAGTGTGTGGGCAACTAACAGCCCTTATTCATGGCCTGCAGGTGGATGCTCGGAACATTGATGGTAGTACTCCACTCTGTGATGCCTGTGCCTCGGGGAGCATCGAGTGTGTGAAGGTGCTGCTGTCGCATGGCGCGAAGGTCAACCCTCCCCTCTACACAGCATCTCCTCTCCACGAAGCCTGCATAGATGGTGAGTCTGAGGTGTGTTGTTCACACTGTTGTTTGTAGCTAGAAGGGGGATAAAAAAACACCTCTAGCCATCACCTGGTGCTGCTCAACAGACTGCTGCAGCAGCATTGGCTTTCTTGCCCTCTGGTCCAGTTGAGGTGGAATCAGTACTGAGCTGGTGAAACTGGGGGGCTTGAAGTGGAGAACAGGAAGCTTAGGGGAGACCTTCCTGCTCTCTAAAACTCCCAGACATCCAGGAGGTTGTAGTGAGATGGGGGTCAGTCTCTTCTTCCTGGGATAAGAGGAAACAGCCTCAGTTTGCCCCAGCAGAGGTTGAGGTTGGCCCAGAGGANCTCAGTTTGCCCCAGCAGAGGTTGAGGTTGGCCCTGAGGACTAATTTCTGCCTCACAAGGGTTCCCCAGGCCTGGCCCAGGCTGCTCAGGACAGTGGGGGAGACCCCGTCGCTGTCGAGGTTGTGGAGATGTGGGGTAAGGGACAGGAGTTAGTGGAGACCTGTAGTGCTGGGGCAACACTTGAGGATCTTAAAGATCTCTTCTGACCTGAACTTTCGTGATGCTAAACTGCTCTGATTAAAATACGAGACCCTCCAAACCAGCCCCAATTCCCCTGATGATTCAGAGCTGCTGGAGGAGGCTGTCAGAAAGGAAGGTGGTCTGTTGGGCAGAGCTGCTGCCTGCTCTGCTCCTTGTCCTGCTCACAGCCTTTTCCAGCTGGCAGGTCTGTCCAGGGGATGAAAGAGAACTGGAGAGGCCAAGGTAAAGCCCTGGCTGCTGTGTGCCAGACACTCTACTGCCTCATCCTCTCTTCAAGCCTCTTTGGAGTTGGGAAGAAAAAGCAGGGGAGATCTCAGCCATGTGCTCCTGTTTGAACTGGATCCTTTCCTTTGCCTGATCCTTGCTTTTGACTTGGATCTTCTCTCTCTAAAGGTAGCTCAGAGTGTGTGCAGCTCCTCATCGACGTTGGTGCCAACTTAGAGGCTCACGACTGCCATTTTGGGACTCCCCTACATGTGGCCTGTGCCAGGGAGCATCTGGACTGTGTGAAATTGCTGCTCAAGGCAGGTAAGGCAGCCATAGAGTTTGCTTCTGGGTGGGCAGGAGATGGTGGAGGCTGTGCACAGTGTTTTCCTCTGTAGAAGAGGTGATTCATCTATAGTAAAGAATCACTGACTGATTTGGGTTGAAGAGGCCTTCCGGGGTCGTCTAGTTCAAACCCCCTGCAGTGAGCCAGGCTGTCTCCACCCAGAGCAGTTTTCTCAGAGCCCCAAGGGACAACCTGACCTGGGATGGTGCCAGGGATGGGGCTTCTGCAACCTCTCTGGGCACCCTGGACTGGGTTCTCCCTGCCCTCAGCACCAACAGTCTCTTCCTTCTCTCCAGCCTGAATCTCCCTCTTCCACTTCAACCATCACCTCTTGTCCTGTCCTATAGCCCCTGCTGAAAAGTCCCCCCCAGCTCTCTGATCAGCCCCTTGAAGCCCTGAAAGGCTGCACTAAAGTCTCCCTGGAGCTTCTCCTGAACTCCCACCAGCTCTCCCAGCCTGTCCCACAGCAGAGAGTTCCCCTTTCACAGCAGCAGCTGTGGGCCCTCCTCTGGCTTCACTCCACCAGCTCCAGGTCTCTGCTGGGCTGAGGAGCCCAGAGCTGGAGCCAGCCCTGCAGGGGTCTCAGCAGAGTGGAGCAGAGTGGCACAGTGCACTCCTGAGCTGCTGTCCTGTATGGATGTCATACGGGGAGGGTTTTGCCTTTACCTGAGCATACCTACAGGAGGAATTTGTAGTAGCTACACATGGTTGAGGAACCTTTCACTTACAGGAGACAAGCTTTCATACCAAAAAACCCCTGCCTGGGGTCTGACATTGCAGTCTGACAGCAAGGGGCAACATCTCATGGGCCTGGGGTTAAAACAGTCAACAGAGTCACCCCTGTTCACCCAGTGAAGTGACTGGGAGCATCTCTTGGCTGCCTTTGGGCAGCAGATTGAGAAACTGGGAAGCTGGAGAGAGACTTTTTCTGAGGGACTCTGCTGCTAGGACAAGGCGGCTGGGTTCAAGCTCGAAGAGGGGAGATTGAGATGAGGTCTGGTGTGAGGCAGAAATCCCTCCCTGTGAGGGTGCTGAGGCCCTGGAACAGGTTGTCTGGGGTGATTTTTCTCTCTAGTCAGATCACTTGTTGGTTTTGGGTTAAGTCAGTCTTTCCTTTCTGGCCTCAGGGGCAAATGTGAATGCTGCTAAACTTCACGAGACAGCGCTGCACCACGCAGCCAAAGTGAAGAACGTTGATCTGGTGGAGATGCTGATCGAGTTTGGAGGCAACATCTATGCGAGGGACAACAGAGGCAAGAAGCCATCAGATTACACCTGGAGCAGCAGTCCCACAGCAAAGTGTTTTGAGTACTATGAAAGTAAGTGAGATATGATCCCCCCCAGCCCTAGGAGATTGGTGACGGCTCCGTGGCACCACAGCATGATTGTTTGGTCCCCTTGGCCTTCTAGATCTCTGAGCATCTTGGTTTCTTGGTGACAGATAGTTGCCAGCTGGCTGTAGCTGAGCTCTGATAAACTGTGATTCAATGCTGGTGGTACCTGCTTAACTCCAGCACAGTTCCCTTCTGGGTGGGGAATGGATTGAGAGCAGCCCCGAGGAGGTGAACTTGGGGTGTTGGGGGAACAGAAGCTCATCAGGAGTCAGCAGTGTGTGATGCAGCCCAGAAACACTTGTGTTCTGGGTTGCATCAACACCAGTGCTACCAGCAGGGTAAGGGAGGGGGTTCTCCCCTTCTGTGTGCTGGTGAGACCTCACCTGGAGTCCTGCAGCCAGTTCTGGAGTTCTCAGGACAAGAAGGACCTGGAACTGTTGGAGTGAGTCCAGAGGAGGCCACGAGGATGATCAGAGGGCTGGAGCCCCTCTGCTCTGGGGACAGACTGAGGGAGCTGGGGCTGTTCAGCTGGAGAAGAAAAGGCTGTGTTGGGGGGACACCGTATAGTAGCTTCCAGTCCTTGGAGGAGCCACAGGAATCATGGAATCATTAAGGTTGGAAGAGACCTCCAAGATCATCAAGTCCAGCAGTCAGTGCTCCTTGTATCTTGCCAGACCGTGCTGCCCAGTCACCCCTGGCAGCACTGCACGTGTAGAGTTGCTTGTGAACAGGGAAAAAGCCCTTTGCAGCTTTAGTAGTCATCAGTTTTTCTCTTCATCTGTGTTATTAAATTTGGGATTAGATCCAGGACAGAGGAGATCTTCGAGGGTGTTGGTTGCTGAGCCTTCGGGGGTAGGGATGTTGGTTTCTGAGGAATGGCTGATTCCAGAGTAACTGGAACAGCCCTGTAACAGAGTCCCTGAAAGGAGGGTGGAGAGAGGTCGTGTTGGTGTCTTCTCCCCAGGAACAAGTGACAGGACCAGAGGAAACAGCCTCAAGCTGTCCCAGGGGAAGCTGAGGTTGGCCCTGAGGAGAAACTCCTTCCTGGAAAGGGCCCTCAGGCCTTGGCAGAGGCTGCCCAGGGAGGGAGTTGAATTGCCATCCCTGGCTGGGTTTCCTAGTGCTGGAGCTCTGGAGCTCAGGGCCAGGGTTTGGTGGTGGGATGGGACAGTAGGGTTCAGGGTTGGACTTGATGATCTTGAAGGTCTTTTCCAACCCAAACAATCCTATGATTTGCATCAGGATGAACCCTGAGAGAGCTCTCGCACAGCTCTGCACTGCCTGGGCGCCTGCACTCTGCACCTCTAACTTCAGACCCTCTCTTCTCATTTCAGAGACACCTCTAAGCCTGTCCCAGCTCTGCAGAGTGACAGTGAGGAAAGCAGCCGGGCAGCGAGCGCTGGAGAAGATCGCCAAGCTAGATATCCCTCCACGATTAATCCAGTACCTGTCCTACAACTGTTAGGGACAAAGGTGGCCGGGAAGGACGAGACCTTCAGCTCCCGCAGTAGGATGTATCCGTTTCTTCTACCTCCCACCCCAAGAAACTAAGTCTAATTTAAGTGAACTGATGTAAATAGTATTCCTGAGGCAGCACTTCCTCTTCCCTGTGGACATCTGGGGTATCACCAGGGCTGATTTTCAAGCCCTACTGTGGAAATCAGGTCCCTCTGCCCACCCCGTGATGCTCCCAAACAGCATTTCTCCCCTCGTTGCGAGCTGCTGTGGACTCCCTGTTGGGCTTTTGTGCAATAAGAGGCGGAGCTGCTGCCTGCAGTAGTGGTGCAGTAGATCCCTTTGTGTCTGTCCGAACTTGGAAGGCAGTAGAAGGGCTGGGCTTTTTTCAGCCTCATAGGGCTGGAGAGCTGAGGTGGGTGGAACCCAGCAGGGTTGAGGAGCTGAGGTGGAACCTATAGGGTTGAAGAAATGAGGTGGGTGGAACCTATAGGGTTGAATGGCTGAGGTGGGAGCCAGTCGGGTTGAGGAGCTGAGGTGGAACCCAGTAGGGTTGAGGAGCTGAGGTGGAACCCAGTAGGGTTGAGGAGCTGAGGTGGAACCCAGTAGGGTTGAGGAGCTGAGGTGGAACCCAGTAGGGTTGAGGAGCTGAGGTGGAACCCAGTAGGGTTGAGGAGCTGAGGTGGAACCTATAGGGTTGAAGAAGTGAGGTGGGTGGAACCTATAGGGTTGAAGGGCTGGGGTGAAACCCAACAGGGTTGAGGAGCTGAGGTGGAACCCAGTAGGGTTGAGGAGCTGAGGTGGATGGAACCTATAGGGTTGAAGAGCTGAGGTGGATGGAACCTNAGATGCAACCTGTAGGGTTGAAGAGCTGCAGTGGAACCCAGTAGAGTTTAGATGCTGAGTTGGAACCTATAAGGTTGAAGGGCTGAGATGGAACCCAGTAGGGTTTAGGAGCTGAGATGCAACCTGTAGGGTTGAAGAGCTGCAGTGGAACCCAGTAGAGTTTAGATGCTGAGTTGGAACCTATAAGGTTGAAGGGCTGAGATGGAACCCAGTAGGGTTTAGGAGCTGAGATGCAACCTGTAGGGTTGAAGAGCTGCAGTGGAACCCAGTAGAGTTTAGATGCTGAGTTGGAACCTATAAGGTTGAAGGGCTGAGATGGAACCCAGTAGGGTTTAGGAGACAAAGTGGAACCCAGTAGGGTTGAAGAGTTGAGGTAGAAACCCCATAGGGTTTAGGAGCTGAGGTGGAACCCGTGAGGCTGAAGAGCTCAAGTGGAACCAAATGCACTTTAACGATGACCAGAAATCCCTCTGATTTTTTATTTTCCCTTAGGTTCATCCCCAACCCCTTCCCAGTGGGTGTTTTGCTGCTGTTCTCCATCCCATAGGAGCCGGATAGAAAACTCTTTGGGATCCTACTCTTTGTAGGGAAGACTCTCTTTGTAATCCTGATGTATTTTGTGCTTGACCTTGCTGAGAAGCTCAGGGAAGCCCTAGAGGTGTTTTGTTGTGGGATTCTTCCTGCTGACTGAGGCAACACAGGGGTTGTATGGGATCTTCCAAGAAAACCTTCCCGCTGCACTCCCCACGTGTCTTTAGAGTTAGGGATCAGTCTTTTGGGGTTAAGAACTTCCCTCTTGGTTCACACACCTTAGGTCGCTAGTTTTTAAGCCTCCCCTGGAAGCGCTGAAGCCCAAGTTTCTGCTGTAAACCCTGAAGACTCCCCCAAACAACAGAGAATAAAATTCCAAGGTCCTGTTTCCTTTGGGTTTGTTGGGGGTTTTTTTCCTCTCTTCTAAGTCATCTCTCCCAGAGATCCTGAGGTTCTGCGGCTCCTGCAGCCATCTCCAGTTAGGATGCAGATCAGAAGCTTTGGAAATGCCCTAACGAAGGGTTGGGGGCTACAGCAGGGGTCAGGTCTGCATTGAAGTCTCTCCTGTGAAGGGCTGAGAGTACTTCTACCACCCTGCCCTTTATATGAGGGAGGGTGGGGAGTAGGAGGGTGGTGGTGGAGGTGCCCTCTTCCTTGCAGTAGGGGATCCAAGAAGCTCTGGGGCTGCTCTTGGCTCATCTTATGCCCCAACCCTCCACCTGGCATCTGCAGATCATGGAGACCCCTCTCTGGTCACAGTTGTCATCATCTCCTGGTAGTTCTGATCCCCTCATCTTGTTCCTGCTCCCACTCATCCCCAGCCCAGAGCCCTGAACTTGTCTCCTGCTTCCTTGACCCCGATCCTGCTGGTACCCTCTCCAGGTCCAGCTGGTCTCTGTGTGTTGGTCCCCCTTGTTCTCTTACTCCACTGGTGCTCTCTCCTGGTTCTACTTGCCTCCATCTCCTGATCCCACTCACCCTTTGCCCTGCTGCCTCCTGTCCTGTGTTGTCTCCATCTCCTCGTTCCACATCTCCTCATCCCATTTGTTCCACCTTTTGGTCCCAATTTTTCCCGCTCTCCTGGCTCCTCTTGTCCCTAGCAACTGGTCCCACTGGTCCCATCGCTGTGTCACACCTGTCTGCAGCTCCTGGCCTCAGTTGTTTCCCTCTGCTGGTCTCCTGGTCCCTTTCTCCTGCTCATCCCCATCTCCCAGTCCCACTTGGTCCCTCCCTGCTCCCCACCAACTCCCCATTACCCCCCTCAAGGGCAACCAAGAGGGCAACATGGTTTTGGCTCTGCTGTGAGCAACTCGTGTCCTGCAAGGCATCTCCCAGCCTCGGGTGCCACTGCCCTCTCCTCAGCGATGGATCCGGGGGTGAAGGGGTCAGTCCCTTAAGAAACCAGGAGAAACCCAACCTCTCCATCCCCAGAACCAGCCGCTTCACCCCAGATCCCTTCTCCATGCAGGGTCCAACCCTGGATGGCTCCGCTCAGCCCCCCTGCCCCCTGTCAGCTCAGGGCTTTCGTAGGGGGTTGGGTTCTGTCTTCTCTCCCAGAAGGTGATTCCTCTGCTCACAAATTACCTGGAAGAGGAAACTCCGCGTGGAAACCCCCTCCCCAGCCCCATGAAAGGGCCCCACGGGGGGGG
>VZRI01006437.1:42739-60192 GCA_013397515.1 Upupa epops | reverse complement strand
ATCCCCAGTGCCCTCTAACCCAAGCCCCCCCAGTTGATCCCCAGAGCCCATCCCCAGTGCCCTCTAACTCGGATCCCACACCAGATGGGGGTGGCAACCCCAAAGCAACTGGGACCCACCCGTCATTCCCAGTGGAAACCTTCCCACTGAACTGGGGGAGAAACTAGTGAAGAACCGGTGAACTCCAGGCTTTGGGGTTAATTAAGGGGTTTTTGGGTCAGTTAAATATTTTCAGGGTTATTTCATTATTTTTAGGGTTATTTATTTTGGGGGGTGAAGTATTTTTGGGGTAATTTCATTATTTTTTGGGTTATTTCTTTTTTTGGGGGGGTTAGTCCATGACTTTTTGAGGTCATTTAAGGGTTTTTTGGGGTTATTTAAATATTTAGGGTGTTATTTAGGTATTTTTGGGGTTTATTTCATGATTTTGAGGGTTATTTCACCAATTTTGAGGGTTATTTCATTATTTTGGGGGATTCTTTTATATTTTTAGTGGCTATTTAACTTTTTGGGGTTATTTCATTATTTTTTAGGTTATTTCTTTTTTGGGGGAGTTATTTCATGATTTTTGAGGTCATTTAAGGGNCCCAGAACCAGTCTCCAGTGCCCTCTAACTGGGATCCCACACCAGATGGGGGTGGCAACCCCAAAGCAACTGGGACCCACCCGTCATTCCCAGTGGACACCTTCCCACTGAACTGGGGGAGAAACTAGTGAAGAACCGGTGAACTCCAGGCTTTGGGGTTAATTAAGGGGTTTTTGGGTCAGTTAAATATTTTCAGGGTTATTTCATTATTTTTAGGGTTATTNTTATTTCTTTTTTGGGGGGTTATTTCATGATTTTTGAGGTCATTTAAGGGTTTTTTGGTGTTATTTAAATATTTAGGGTGTTATTTAGGTATTTTTGGGGTTATTTCATGATTTTCAGGGTTATATCATTAATTTTTAGGGTTATTTCACTAATTTTGGGGGATTCTTTTATATTTGTAGTGGTTATTTAACTTTTTGGGGGTTATTTCATTATTTTTTGGGTCAATTCTTTTTTGGGGGGTTATTTCATGATTTTTTGAGCTTATTTAAGGATTTTTTGGTGTCACTTAAATATTTAGGGTGTTGTTTAGGTATTTTTGGGGTCTATTTCACAGTTTTGAGGATTATATCATTAATTTTCAGGGTTATTTCACTGATTTTGAGGGTTATTTCATTATTTTAGGGGATTCTTTCATATTTTTAGTGGCTATTTAACTTTTTTTGGGTTATTTCATTATTTTTGAAGGAGCTTCAAGTATTTTCTAGGTTTGATTTGCACCAGCAAGAGGGCAGGACGCGGGGAGGATCTCCTAGGCGTTGGGCCCAGTACTCCCAGCATAGGGAAAGCAGCTGGGATCAGCGAGGATCCTGGATCCAGCAGTGAGCTGGAAGAGGAGGAGGAGGAGGTGCTGGGTTTGCGGTGAAGTCCCTGCGGTAGGGTTGGACGGACGGGCATCCTCCATGAAAACAGCTCTGGCTCTCCCACGCTGCCTCCTCCGCCCTCCCTTGAAAGGGACGGAGTATTAATGAGGTTCATTATAATTAATTAGCCCCCCCGGGGAGGCAGCCCAGCCCGGAGCTGCTGCAGCGGGGTTTCTTCACCTTCTTTGTGATGAAACTGAGAGCTCAGCCAGGTGGGGCTGTGACTGGGAAACGGGGGGGCACTGGTTCTGCTCGTCCTTAGGGTGGGAATTCGGGTTAAATCCGGCTGCCAATGACCCTCTCGGCTTGGGGGGGGAGGAGAAAAGGGGCCCCCAAATAATNGGGGTTGTGTGGGGTTTGACCCTGGCTTGCGTGCCCTGATGTCAGTGATCTGGGGGCGGGGGGGTTGTCTAGCAGAGACCCCCCCCGACTGACCCCAAAGGAAGAACTTGCAGCCACCAGGTCAAGCGTGGGGGGGATGTGTCTTTATTTGCTTTGGCTCGGTGCTGGGGACACGCGGTGGCCACCAGCACCCTGAGGGACCCCAGAGGCAGGGGTGTTATGGTGGGGAGGGATCCCCATCAGCACCCCAGGCCCCATCCTGCCGGGTGGAACGGCCAGACTGGAAGCAGGCACCGGCTGGTGCAGGTCCAGCTGGGAGTACAGGGGATCTCCCAGCCTGGCGGGGTAGAGCTAGGGTTGGGGGCGATGGAAGGGGGGGGCCACCGCCGGGACCTCTGTTCCCTGTGGAGAAATTGAGGAGGAATTACCAACAAAGCAAAGAGTTTTCCAGCAGAGCCGCAGGGCAGGAGGGGTTGGGCTGTGGGAAGACCTAAGCTTTGGGGTGGCCGTTGTCATGGGGTGGGGTGGACCCCGCCGGCCAGGACTTCCCCCCGGCCGCCGTGGGGTTGGTTGCAGGACTGCATGGCAGGAAGTTACCTGTGGGCTGAGCGGGTGAGAGGGCCGGCGGGACCCTCACTTCTCAGTCATCATCCTCACAAACTCCTCGTAGTTGACCTGCCCGTCGTTGTTGCAGTCGGCCTCCTTGATCATCTCATCGACCTCCTCGTCCGTCAGCTTCTCACCCAGGTTGGTCATGACGTGCCGCAGCTCAGCGGCGCTGATGTAGCCGTTGCCGTCCTTATCGAAGACGCGAAAGGCCTCCCGGATCTCCTCCTCGCTGTCTGTGTCCCTCATCTTCCTCGCCATCAGCGAGAGGAACTCGGCGAACTCGACGGTGCCGCTGCCGTCGGTGTCTACCTCCCCCACCATGTCCTGCAGCTCCGCCTCGGTGGGGTTTTGCCCCAGCGAGCGCATGACGGTGCCCAGCTCCTTGGTGCTGATGCAGCCGTCGCCGTCGCGGTCGAAGAGGGAAAAAGCCTCCTTGAACTCGGCGATCTGCTCCTCCGACAGCCGCTCCGCCATGCTGCTTCCCGCTCTCGCACACGCAGCTCTGCCCCAGCATGCCAAGGCGCCGCTGGGGAGGTGCTCGTGGGGCCTCCACCCTACAACCTGTCTCTCCCCGGATGAGCGGGAGGAGGAGGATGAGGAGGAGGAGGCAGGAGCTGGGGAGTGAGGAGTGACCCCCCAAGCCGTGGGGTCAGCAGAACCCGCGGGGGAGCAGGCATAAGGGTGTTTCAGGGTGTTGGAGTTCGGGGTGATCTCCACCCACCTTGGGTCACTCTGGCTACTGTTCTGTTAGTGCTGGAGGCACCCTGGGGAGTCGGCTGGCAACCAACCCTCTCATTAAGGGGTTCCTGCCGCAACGTGCAGCGGAGCGGCAGGTTCTGGGAGAGGCAGGGCACTGGCAGCACTCAGGGGGCCTCCCATCGTTTTGGGCTGCGTTCGGGGCGGGCGGGTTGGAGTTGCACGAAGGTTTCTAGCTTCACAGAGCAGGGGGGTCTCAGGGGGTCTCTTCCTAGTCCTCCCAGGGCCATGCGGGCAGGTCAGACCTACCGGACGAGGACTCTGTTGCACAGGCTCAGGCAGAGCCTAGCTGCCGGGCGCTGAGCAGACCTGCATCAGCCATGAGGTCTCGTCGGGGCTCACCAGGGACGTCTCCGTGGCCGCCAGGGCAGCCGGCGAGGTGGTGAGGATCAGGTGAGGATCAGGTATGATGACTCCTGCTCTCGCTAGTCAGGGGGAAGCCCAGGGCTGAGCGATGCCTCCCTGCGTCAGTAACCTCCTGCTTTCAGTTTTACTCATCTCGTACCGATGAAAGACAAAAGATGAAGGTGTCCGACCCTCCCTCCCTCCGTCTGTCCATCCTCCCTTCACCACTTGGGCCCAGTAGCCAGTGGACCAGCTGCCTGAGCGCCGCAGCAGAAGGTGACCATCTCAGCTAAAGGAAAACGATACCAGTGTCTCCCAGTTTAACCCAGTGAGGGATTGCAGCTGCGAGTTCCCATGGGAACCTCCAGATGGGACTGCGTGTGGGACGGGGGTGTCACCAGTCTCAGCTGGGACAACTTCTGGGCACGAAAGGGGCTGTGGTGGCAGGGAGGGGCAGGCGGGGAACCCGTCTGGCGAGAGCCGAGGCCCTGCTTCCCCCATGACGGGAGGGCCTGGCAGCCAGGCTCTGGCAGGGAGCCGCTCTCCCCTCACCCCGTCGCTCACGCTGGCTGCTCTGCTCCAGGTTTCATTAGATCAAGTCCAACCACTGCCCAAGAGCCCTGGGCAGGTGAGAGGAGGAGGATGAGGAGGAGGAGGGGAGCTGGCTCCCACCCAGCTGGACTGGGGGGTGTTCGGGCAGGTGGTTTCCACTGGAGCCCCCACCAGAGCTGGAGGGGTCGATGCCCTCATGCAGACGAGATGTGGGGCGGGCTGAGCTCGGGCCTGATCCCAGGGCAGCTGTGGGGAGGGCCCCGTGACTTCTGGTGCTTGCAGTTTGCTTTTAGGAATCGGAGGTTTCCAGAGCTGAGGGCACCTCCTCACACCGGGCTTTTCCAGCCCAGCTGCCAGGGTCCTCAGTCCCACTCTGGACCTGGCAGATGGCACCGGGATGAAGAGGAAGAGGAAGGAGGTTGGGATGGGGGTGCTGGACACGTCTGGGCAGGGCAGTGGTGGCTGCTCCCCGAGCTGGGTGGATCCCCAAGCTCAAGGCAGGACCACGGAGCAGCTTACAGAAGGCCTGAGTGCCCCCGTGGGGCACAGACACTGTCCCTTTCCCTGGCCACCCTGGCAGAGGGTTCAGCGGCTCAGGGGTGCCCAGGTACATGGTGCCCCTTGGGCATCACACCCTGCAGCACCCTGGGGTCCCCACTGTGAGGTGCAGGGGTGTGTCCCAGCTGCTGGTGGAGACCGGGAAACCCATCCAGACTGGTCTGGTCTAACTGGGGCCGCAGAGTCCTCCGCTGGGAGGGGCAGTCAGGTGTGGCGTTTCCTTTCCAAGGGAATGATGATTTGCTGTTGGCTCCAAGATGACCAGAGAGGGGCTGGGGCCTGACACAGCCCGAGGACAAGTTGGGGTCTCCATAGGGTTTTCCCAGTGGGAAAAACTCCTTCCCGGATAAAGGGCCCACAGGCCTTGGCAGAGGCTGCTCAGGGAGGGGGCTCAATCACCACCCCTGGCTGTGTTTCCTGGTTGTGGAGACCTGGAGCTCAGGAACAAGACTGAGCAGCGGGAGGGGACAGTGGGCTGGACTTTACGACCTTACAAGTCTTTTCCAACCCCAACTATTCCGATTCCAAACCACCCGCCCCGTGTCCCACCCGGCTGCAGCAGCAGGGGGATGGTTTCGGACCAAGCAGCGGTCTCCTGTGTTGAACTGCACGCAACACGCGCGAGCCGGAGGTGGCCCTGCCCACCCCAGCAGCAACTCGAGGCGGCGGTGAGAGCTGTCTGTTTAATGGTGCTTGGCACTGGGAGCTGTACAACACATTTACAGAGAACTCCGCCCGTGGATCTATGTACAACTCTCCTCCCCATTCCGACGGTACTGGCCCAACACGGTGACGAGTGACAACCCTTTCCAAGCGGATGCTGCTGGCTCTTCGAGCTGGTGACCTCCAAGGAGGAGCTCAGTGGCATCGCCGTCAGCACCAGCCGGCTGATGGCTGGGCTCAAAGCTGGCGCCGTGTTACCACCACGCCGGTGCTTCGTCCCGTGAATCCGCTAGAAGAGGATGGTGCTGCAGCTGCAACTGTGTCCAACACCCTCCACCAACACCTCGCCTGTCCTACACCTCGATGAACTTCAGATGCTTCCTCATCTCTACCTTTCTATCACATGCAGTAACCCCTTGGTTGCCTCCAGTCCTGCCTCCCCGGGGAGGCTTCTCATCTCCAAGAGGCAACAAAAGCACAGAAGAATTAACTACCTTCACTCCCTGCTACCCCCCTCTAGCCGCTACGTTTCTGCCCTCCCCAAACCCTCTACAACGTTCCTATCACCTTCCTACCTACCCCCCTTACTCAGCGATGGGTTTTGTGTCCCCCGGAGCGAGGAGGAGGATGGAGTACTCGGAAGGAAATGCCAAGCGTGAGCGCCAACACCACCGTACAAAAGTAAAAAACAAAGGAACAACCAACGGGGAACAACCAACGGGGAACAACCAACGGGGAACAACCAACGGGGAACAACCAACGGGGACAACCAACAGGGGACAACCAACAAGGAAAACCAAACCCAGCGCTAACAACACCCCTCGTCCCCCCCAACCAACCCGAACAACGAGAACTGGAGATAAAAAAGAAGACATTAAATATCTGGCAGGTGACAAGAGTGACCGCGAGGAATGTACAAGGGCACAGGAGGCGGAGAGATTCCAGTCGGTAAAGGGGGAGCCTGCTGACCCTGGGTTCTGGTTTGATTAACGAAAACCCACCCCGTCACTAGAACAATTGGGGTGTCGAGTCCCCCCCTTCCCGACCTCAAAGCTCGGTGAGCAGAAAGCTTCAAGGTAGAGGGGGGGGAATGACTCCAGAGTCCAGTTCAACGGTTACCTCTGTACCAGTAGCTGCCATGACAAGATAAACCAAGGAGCGGGTAACTCAGCGGGGCGCATCCCTCGGTGCTCGAGTTGCAAGAGAAATATACACGCTGTTCTTTATAAATAGAGAGTCTTGCAGCGGGGCGCTGCCAGGCTCTGCTCTACACCAGTGTTTCTTTTCGCTTCTCGCTCAGCCGCTTCTCCCTCGTTTTCCTGTGCTCGGAGGATGTTCGGTGAGTTTTCGGGCCTTCGGTTTCCTCCAAGTCCAGGATGGAGCTGCATTCGGCCGCGTTTTCATCGAGCTCCATGTCGGTGACGCCGGGCTGCCTGCTATGGGTGGGAAGGTTGGGCGCGGAGGGATTGTTCTCCTCCGACTCTTCGCTCAGCTCTGGCAGCTCCTTCAGCTCGGCGGCGGGCCGCTGGAAGGGAGCGATGGCGGTGCGGATGCAGTTAACCCACTGCTGCTTGTGGAAGACGTCGTTGGCCTGCAGCGTGTGGGACTGGCCTGGAGAGGGATCTTGGAAACGGACTCGGAAGATATTTTTAGCTGAAGTGAAGCATAGGAAAAAGCTGATCAGTTCCCAGATTCCATTAGACAAGCGGCCTGGATTGCTCCGCCTGGCTTCAGGGGAAACCAACCCGCCAGAAACCACCTCAGAGCCGAGCAGGGACGTGATGGTTTAGAACCCAAGCAGTGCTGTGTGCGAGGCCACGGCCACCAGACCCAAGCTAGCAAAGCCCAGCAGAGGGACTGCCACACGTTAGGTGGCTCCTAGAGGAACCTCAGTCCATGGGGCCCCAGGTTTGTCGTAAGGTCATGGAACAGTCTGGACAGGAAAGGACCTTAAAGGTCATCCAGCTCCAACCTCCTGCCATGGGCAGGGACATCTTATAGAATCCTCATGACTGGGAAGGATCTCCAGGATCCTCAAGTCCAGCCCTCATCCCAACATCTCCCTAACCTGTAGGCCATGGTCTCAAGTGCTCTAGCTACTCATTTTTTTAAGCACCTCCAGGGATGGGGTCTCCACCACCTCCCCGGGCAGCCTGTTCCAGTGCTCAATCTCTCTCTCAGGAAAGAGCTCCTTCCTCAGACCCAATCTAACCCTCCCCTGACACCACTTGAGGCCATTCCCCCTCATCCTATCATAGCAATTTGGGAGCAGAGGCCAGCAGCAGCCTCACTACAACTTCCTTTTAGGTGGCTGTAGAGCGCAGTAAGGTCTCCTCTCAGCAGCCAGAGGTCTCCTCATCTTCACCCAGACCAGTGTGCCCTGCTCACCGCGGGGAGTCTCTCCTCACCTTTATCAGAATTGCCAAAGGCTCCTCGGAAGGATCCACCCATTTTCACATCCCCGTCCTGCAGGTCTTCAAGGAGCAGCTCCTGGATGGGGATCGGCTGCCTGTACACTTGGTAGGCCTGACGCTCATTGCGAGTGACCGGCCGGGTCAGAACCAGGATGTCTTGGAAGAGGAAGACGTAGAGTTTCTGAAAGGGGAAACGGACACAAGCGAGTGAAGAGCTGTGCTCTGCACAGCCTTGGGGAGCCAAGGCCACGCCATCTCGAGTTTCGCTCGCGTCAGGGTTTGGAGTTTCCCGTTACAACACCGGGCCCTGGCGGCGGTGGCACAGGCTACACCTCTGTCACAGAATTGTTCAGGTTGGAGAGGAGCTTTAAAGTCAAGCCCAACCGTGAGCTCAGCTGTTCCAAGGCCACAAGGCTCGAAACACGTCCCTGCGCCCCACATCAACGGGTTTATTGTTGGCACGGCTCTTAAGAAGGCAAATGAGAGTCCACAGAAGCCAAAAGAAGGGCAGTCAAAAGCCACAGTTGACGACCCAGAAGTACTGAAGTCATAATTAAAACAACTAAATTAAAGAAAACCCAAAGATCTGACCCCAAAAGCAGGTTCCTCCAGCAAGCCAGAACAAAAGGCTTCTGCTGCACGAGATAAAACTTGGACGGGGGTTTATTTTCAGGGGAGGTGGTTTATCTGAAAGGCAAACAGGACTGTCACAGGAAGCCTTTTGTTTGGAATAGCCACGTGCCAGCACTCACAACGGGCGGCGTGGGAGCACCTGGAAGTAAACAGCTGGCAGGAAATCCCCGCCGATGGAGCGCTCGGGGCATCCAGCACTTTCTATGGGTCATTCTGCGCTGATTGTTTTCCAGCTTTGGAAGGTTAATTGGAAAGCTGTCGGCACGCGGAGGGAACTTTCCCTTGAAGCTGCCATCAGGGTCCCTTCCTCGTCTGGTTCTTGTCTGCTTTTCAAGCTTTGCAAACGGTCTAAACTAACCCCGATGATGGAAATGCTCCCAGTCCGGCTGTAAACAGTTCTAGCTGCCTCCGAAGGGAGGTTTCCAAGCCGGAGAATTAATTACCCTGGCGATCACGAGGGACTTACATGGCCATTCTTATTCTTCAGCTCGCCGTGGCACAGCAGAGTTTTGCTGCCTTCAATCCTGGGGTCCTTCTGCTTCTCATCCAGGTACTCCAGCTTGTCAATGTAGTACTGGCACTCGGACTCCCCCTTCTTCAGGTTGATGTCAGAGAGGACTCCCTGGATGATTGTTATCTACAAACCAAACCCGCATCGTTAGATCGTGGCCTCAGCTCGTGCACCTTCTCTTGGAGCGCTCTTGAAACGCTCAGGATGGTGGGACCCACGTGGACTAACTCTCACTGGGCTTCCCAGCGGGTTGTGATCACAGGTTCCCTCCAAATCATGGCCGAGGGTTTAAGAGAACTCGCTGGAGCTCCACAACACAGTATGAGGGGCTCGCGTGAGGGTGTCTCCCCTCCTATGGAAGCTTAGGAAACGTGGGGTGGATGAGCAGGCAGAGAGGTGGGTTGAAAACATGACCGAGGATGGAGCGCAGAGGGTTGTGATATGTGGTGCAGGGTCTACTTGGAGGGTGGAGCCGAGAGGGATCCCCGCGGGTCAAGACTGAATCATCTCTCAGCAGAGGAAGGGCTGAGAGCCCTGCAGCTGTTCAGCTGCAGAAGATCAGCTGAGAGGGATCCGACCGATGCTGAGCAAGAACTAAAGAGTGGGGGCAGGAGAATGGGGCCCAACTCTGCTCAGTGATGCCTAGCAACAAGAGGCAACGGGCACAGACTGGAACACAAGAAGTTCCACCCGAACCTGAAGAGAATTTCTTAACTTTAAGGATGGCAGAACCCTAATCCAAGCTGCCCAGAGGGGCTGTGGAGTCCCCTGCTCTGGAGAGATCCCAAACCCACCCGGACACCACCCTGGGCAACCTGCTCTGAGTTGGGGTGGGGGGGATGGACTGAATGATCTGCAGAGGTCCCTCCCACCCGCCACCAGCCCAAGACTGTGCAGCATCACAAGAACAATCAGGAAACCACTCACGGCTTCTTCCAGAATCTGGATATCGGGGTGGTCTTTGGGTGTGTGCCTCAGGATCTCTTTCAGGAGCAGCGGGTATTTGACCAGGCGGCTTCGAGGGATGTCCAAGAAGCTCCACAGGTCTAGCTTGCGGCTGAAAGGAGACTCCAAGCAGCGCTGAAGGAAGTCCTGCACCCTGCGGTCCTGCTTCTTCTGATCCAGAAGCGCTTTGGCTGCCAGCTGATTGCTACAATAACCTTTGTAGGCGTGGAGCCGCGGTAGCTGCAGGAGAAGAGACCCACACTCAGAGCTCAGATGCCACGCAGGAAAAATCAAAACCACATTAACGTGGGGGGCTTCTACTTCCCCGACCGTGACACTTCACCTAACAAAAGAATCCAAGGGCTTGCCTCGTGGGTGTGCTTTTGTGAAAAGAACAAGGCTGTCCTGCACACAAGATCTTTGAAGCTGAGATGCTGAGCAGTGATAGCACCATGGAAATCACATTAGGGACAGCCAGTCCAGAGGACAGGGAGGTTTCAAACATAAATCAGCAAGTCATTGAAGTCGCACTCGCGTTTAATCTCCAGGGTGAAATCATGCCCAACAGGGGCCCTTTGTTTCCACCACAGCCAGGATTTCCGTCTCAATCTCTCGCTCGAGGGCCACAAAAGCCCAGAGCTTTTGGGCTTTTCGTGTTAAACGTTCTTTAAGCTCAGTCTGAGGTCATGTTTCGAGGTTATGTACTCACCCACTTCACAAGGATGGGCCCAATCTGCTCCACAGTGCCATCTGGTTTAGTGGCTTCTCCCAAACTCGCCACCAGGTCTGGAATTAAGACACAAACATAGGAACTGCAGCAAAGAGACTGCGCAGCGAGCTGGGAGGAAGCAGAGCGGGTCAGTGCAACTAGCGACAACGGCTCAGCTGCTCGTTACCTTCATGCAGAGGAATGTAAGAATCCAAGTCCCCGAATATGTGGGTGAGCTCCTCCTCAGACATGATGGACAGTTTCAGCATGGGATCGTGATAGGCCTGGCAAAGAGCATCGCTGTTAGAGCAGGTTCAAATCCCCCCAGTGCAAAAGCCGATGATATAAACACGAGGGGATAGATTGTGTGCAGAAACAGCCCCATCGACCAGTTAACCACTGTAGGAAGGTGTCAAGGCCTTCGAACAAGGGCTGAACAGCCTGTCTGAACTGTTCTCTCTGGGATAGAGATTCGCAGAATCACAGAGTTGTTCTGGCTGGAAGAGATCTCTAAGATCAAGTCTAACTGTTCCCCCAGCACTGCCAGGTCCTCAGCTAATCCCTGTCCCTCATCCCACAGCCTCAATGCTTTGCAACCCCTCCAAGGACTGGGACTCCTCCACTGCCCTGGGCAGCGTGGGTCAGACCTGGGAAACCCCTGTGGGACAGGAATTGGTCTTCAAGGTCAACCTCAACCTCCCCTGGGGCAACTTGAGGCTGGTTCCTCTCATCTTGGGGAGGGTGAAGAGACTGACCCCCACCTGGCTCCAACCTCCTGAATGTCAGGGAGTTGTGGAGAGTGAGGTGGTCTCCACTGAGCCTACTTCCCCACTGTCTCCTTTTTCACCCGGGTTTGCTACGATTAAACCAGTGCCATAGGGCTGCTCACACCAGCTTTCCAGGCCAGCTCTCCAGCTGCGGGTTCTGGGCCTGATCGAGCTGCTACTTCACATTTGCAGGTGAAATAAATGATATTGAGGATAAAAATGAAGTTATGGTTTGTGGGGAAAAACTAACTCACCTTCCTGGCAAGCTTCAGGTCTTCAATCAGGTCCTGTTCTCCCCTGGACATTTCATAAATTGCCTGTGGAGAAGGGGAATAAAGAGTTGAGAGGGAGTTTTAATCCCAGCTTTCCTCTGAAAGAGCTTTTTCAGTCCACATAATGCACCTCCTGTATCCGCAAGCTCGACTAGGCAGCGTTGCCATCTGAATCACAAATCATCACCTGAGCACCACAAGCTCCAGTAAATCTGCCACGAGCATGACGACGCTTACAGTCATGTGAAAGCCGAGCTGCTCGCCCACCAGCCAAATTAAATATTAGCGCCTTTTAAATCACTGCTTTACACACAAAACCCTTCCAAAATGCCCCCTGAAAACCACAAAGGTCAAATCCCAGGCGCCTTTAGTCAGCTTCTGCGTTGCCAGTAGATTTGTCTAAGAAGCAGAGGAAAAAAGGCAAGCCAAGGCCTTACTGTTTGGCTTTTGCCCAATTATCAAGAGCTTGCAGAGGAGACAGCTGGTTTTTACAAGGAACCCGGCTCTGGGGCTTCGGTTTCAGAAATGCCGAGCATCCCCAGTGGAACGAGTGTGGTATCTCTCACAGGTCAAACTGGGGAGACAAACTCCCCGGTGATTTGAGAGCAAGAAGTGACCTCTTCCCATGCCTAACGTGGCAATAAATCTAACAGTTTGGAAACAAAGGTGCACGGGAACATAAAGTCACCCACGGACGGTCATCAGTCCCTCCCCCAACAAGGAAACTGAGGCCTTGGCTGCCTCCTCCGAGTTCCTCCTACCTCCTGGCGCTTAATTTCTTTGGTGCTCAGGGACTCTTTCATGTTGACATCTAACATCTCGGACCAAAGCACACTGTTCCTTCTTTTAGGAGTAGGAGCAGTAGATCTGCTACATGACTTCTGGACACAGCCAGGGGACTTGCTGTCACTGCGAAGGGTGAATGACTGCAGGGATTAAATAAAACAGAAATTAAACCTAAATAAAATCCATCAAGCTGATGGCTTCAGCAGTTACTAAACTATTAACCATGCCCCTCTCAACCCTTCATTCTCCTCCGTTGTGCAGGACAGGAAAACACACCCAGACACTTTTCCTCAGATAATGAACTGCTTTAATCAAGCTGCTGAGCCAGGCCCGAGCTTGCCGATTCCGCCACAGCGCCGAGGAGCAGGATGCGAAGGTAAAGCGCAGGTTTATTGCCAAGGTATGAGGAAGTAAATAAACTGGGATCAAAATCCAACCCTGAACTTTGCTCTCCCGAAAGCCAGACACAAAAGAGCCCTTGCCAGCACGTGTGGGGTAGTGTGTGCCTTCATCAACACCTCCCCACCGTCACAGGAGGATTGCTGTACAGCAAGGTCAGCTCACACTGGAGCACCTGCTCCTCCAGCTCACGTATCTGGAGTGCTAGGACAGTTTATCAACTAATTATCCCTGTCTGAATCAGTTTATTGGGTTTTTTACTGCTTAAACCCTCAATAACCTTGTGTTCTAGCCAGGCTACCTCTGAACTCTTGTTTATCACCAGGTCCCAGTCAAGCTTTCTGTCCTCTCCTCAACCGCATGGCACATTCCCAGTGCCTGCTTCACTGGGACAGCCAGTACCTTCCCCACAGCTCCAACGCGGAGGCTCCGCTGTTGTGGTTTTACCTGTATCGTCTGTCCAAAGCGCCGAACTGCACCATTTCTCACAGGAGAGATCAAGTTGGCCAGGGATGTGACCCGTGACAGAGGCCGAACCCGCTTATTGCTTGGCTCCTGTAAATAAAGCAGAGAACAAATTGTCCTGGCTGTGCCTCACAGTTGGTTTTCAAAGCTGCCCAGGCAGGTTTAAAAAGCATGAATCCTCTTAAGGAGTGGGGAAGAGAGCAAAGAGAGTGTTTTGAAGAAGCCATTCATCTTAAAAAGGAAAGCAAAAGGCTGTAAATATTTGTCTGAACTTTAAGGGCATGATTAAGCTACGAGAGACTGCGCCCAGAGTACGAGAGGTGAGATAACAAACCCACCAGTCACAACTCAAACACGGGGAACTCAAACTGGGACCGTTATGGTTTGAACATAAATAGCCCCGAGCGTTCTCTGCTCTGCAAGGCAAGAGACTGTCATCTGAAGATGGAGCTGCCATCAGCTTCTCCATTTTATCATGTTTTCCTTAGCAGAAAGAATGTGTTTTTCCATTTTAATTCTATTTTGGAGAGAAAAGTAGCAGTCGGAGCCCAGCACAGCTTCACAGCTCTTTAACAAACAGCAAATGACCACATGCTGAACATTCCTGCGAGGGCCATGCACACACACAGCAGAGAAAGTCTAAAGCCTTCCTCCACCTCTTCCCTTTCTGCTCCTCTCCATCCCCTCCCAGCAAGTCATTGTAATTTTTCTTACTCGTTGTTTAGATTTGAAAGATTGAGCTTCTGCTTTTCTACACCGCTAATCCCTGCCGGGAGCCTGAAGCCATTTTCGTTCTGTCCTGACTGAAATGGTGCCAAGAGAAGAGGAAACAGCCCATGGAAACCTCCTGCTACTTCGAGTCAGCCGAGTCTGTAAAGCCATGCTGGTGACCCTATGTATTTGCTAGCACAAATCAGCACGTAGTAGGGACTGGGAGGAAAAGGTGGGCACCAGAAGGGATGGTCTCGGAGCTTAAGGCTCGGAGAAAAGATAAATGAGGTGCCCTGGTGCTCTGAACCAGTTGGCAGATGGCTGGAGGTGACTCATCACCACCAGAAAGTTTCTTAGCACGAAGCTGAGATTAACAGCCTCTTTTTTTGAGCTCATCTCAGCAGAAACTCTACCCAAACTGTACTGGGAGCTTCTGCTTCATGGTAGTAAAGTTTCAGAAGGTTTAAAAAGCAAAGGGAGCTGAGGACAAGCTCTCTTCTGTTCTTATTTCCAGGCTGAGATGGCAAAGGGAGGTGCCCAAACTTTTTGCTCCTGTGCAAGTGACAAACGCAGACCAGTAAAGATAAAAAAAAGAAGGGTGGGGGGAGCAGGAACACAGAGAGCTGGATTCCAGCAGCCAGGAGAGTGAGGAAGCATAAAAGCTACAGTGTGTAGGATCTGATTTCAGCAACACGGCCCAAGGAGTGGCCCGTCTGCCTGCCTACACACAATGTTAAGCAACAGACGAGGAGGAGGTTAGCTCATGCTGAATTAAAACTTCAAAGTTTCTGGGGGGTGGGGAGGAAAACACGAAAAGGAAAAATTTATGAGCGATACCAAAGAGAAACACCTCAAGGCACAGTGCAAAGGGTGCTGGGAGCTGAGTGGGGAGTGGGTGGTTGATCTCAGATCTCTGAGGGTACTCTGGAAATGGGGAGAAGCTCTAAGACAAAGGTCTCAACACTGGGACCCCCCAACCCTCAGCTGGGTTTAGATACAGCATTGGGAATGCCTCTCTTTACCAATCAACACATTGCCTGTGAGGACAAGGATTAATGTAGAAGGCTGGAAAGTTAGGCTTGGCTCAAAAACAAACTAAACCAAGGAAGTTTTAATTAATTAGAGACGTCTGTGAGCAGAGGCAAAGGTAATTTGCTTCTAGAAAACCGTATCTCAATGTGAAGGGACACAATCCAAGAGGAATGCAAGCAGAAAACACGCAGACATAAGCTCCAGGGAGGCCGGCGGTATAAATAGCATGAAGAAGAAAAATGTTGACACTGAAAACCAACAGCAAGAGCCCTAGGGATTTTAGGACTCTTGCAGAGCGTTTCACAGCTTGTTGTTAAAGGGTCACAGCTCTGTGGCCTTTCCAGTTGGGAGACCTGCATGGAGGGACATGTGTGGATGCCTCTCGTGTCTGCGCAAGGCTGAAGCAACACATGGCACCGATGGGCACAACCAGAGGGTTTTACTGGACGTGCCGGGTGCTCCCCTGGGGTGTTCAGCCAACAAAAAATAGTTCTGGACACCATAAAGTCAGCAAAGGCCATTTCTCCTCTCCTCAAGAGGAACAAAGCCCACTTGCTGCCCCTCTAAGTGCTCATGGGCTCAAAAACAAGCCAAAAAACCCCCCACTCCCCCTCCCAACCTCCTTTCTTCTCTTTCTAGCGACATCATAAGGATCGAAAGAATTAACCTCCTCCTTTGGAACTTCACCTCCTCCCAGCTCAGGGTCATGTACTCTACTTACACCCAGCCTGGGCTGTAGTGTAAGCTGAGACTCCGTGCTCTCCGTACTAGGGATAACTTTGGCTCGGTTCTTTCCCACTCCCCCCTTTTCATTTCTGCCCTTGCAAACGCCTGACTCTAAACACACCGTGTTTGACTTACAGGAGCCCAGATTAGAACGAAGCCTGCAAAGATTCTGTCATGAGCTAGTGGGGTTTTAAGCGCTGAGTAGCAATTAAAACTCCAGCAAGTACAGTAAGCACTTCTGCTTTCATCCAGAACCGTATGTTCTTTTCTTAGGGGTCTGTATGAAAAGGGAACCTAAAGAAATCATAAACGTACCACAAAAGGAAATGCAGGCTGGCAGACAGCATTCTGCACACTGGTGGAGTTTTGTCTCGAGTACAGATCAGCTTTTTGTGTTTCACTGCTCGGAAGAAAATCCTGCTCTGCTTTTGTGCAAGCACTGCTTTCCTCCAGCTCTGTGCACATCTACAGTCTTCCTCTCCTCCCCAATCCCCCCCAGGTAATAATTAGGGGGGTTTTGCAAGGATTGTTTACTGGAGAGTGACATCCTACGTGCCAGTCCCAGACCAACACATGACAAACGAGGTGACAAATGTAAAACTACTCATGGCCAAGCTTTTCCTTTTAAGCTAAGTAAGCAGAAAGGAATTTGAAGTTATCAGCTCAATTAATTCCTGCCTGCCCAAACCTCTAAGATTCACGTGCAAGCAGCTTGCTGGATCCTCAAAGCTCTGAGAAGGGCTGTCTGCACTCAGACCAGGCTCCCGGCTCAACGCAGTGGAAGGGAGATTACAACCCTCGCCTTTTGCCAACGCAACAGGCCGTTGGTGACCAAGGCGGAGGAAATCTGGCCTCACACTCCGCTGATAACTGCAGTGGCTCTGGATAGCAGCTTGGGACCTGGTGCTGATAGGAGCGCAGGTTTAGGAGGCACTACTCAAGCCCAGGGCAGCAGTTTAACTTCAGTGTGCTGGTTAAACCCTGCAGCTAACACCCGCGTTAAGACTGAGCGATCTGCTTTACGTTACTCCTCTCCCAACATCTGGTTTCCCTTTTGCACAAGCGATTGACCAAGTTTGGCTGTTTTGGAGCCAGGATTTTGCAGAGGGTGGCGAGTCACGCTCAGTGTCCTCAAGCCCCAGAGCTGTCTGGAGACGCCTTATTTTGTTTTGGGTTTCTTTTCCATCTCATCTCATCTCAGCAATAAAACCCTGCCCAGGGCAGCCAGTCCCTACCCTACCTGGCTGAACTTTTGCCATCAGTCACAGCGAGAGGTGTTTGAGCATCTAAACAAGACCACAGTTTATGCACAGAACAACAGATAACAGCTCAAATAAACCAAATTCGCACAGAAATCCTACAAACTCCCATTATTTGTCCTTTTTGTGCGGGAAGCAGACAAAGTCACTAGTCTGGAAGTCAGTGGAAAAGAGCTGACAGAGCGACAGGATTCTTCTTAATGAAAATCCTACTGAGAAGCAGCAAGGTCAGGTTTTGGCTCCCTGGTCTCACAAGTCCAGGGGATGGGTTTTTTCTTAAATAAAGTATTTTTAACAGTAAAAGTGTATATTTTAAAGAAATATATGTAATTTCAAAAAGCCAAAAATATAATTAGAAGCCCTGTAATTTTAGAAAGAAAATGTGTAGGTTTTAAATCATACATTTTCCTTTTTATGTTATAGATTTTCTTTTAAAAAGAGCAATTTATAATTTATAAAGGAAAATTTATAATTTTAAAGGAAAATTTATAATTTATAAAGGAAAATTTATAATTTAAAAGGAAAATTTATAATTTAAAAGGAAAAT
>VZRI01006437.1:26393-40345 GCA_013397515.1 Upupa epops | reverse complement strand
CCCTCTACTCTGCCCTGGTGAGGCCACATCTGGAGTACTGTGTCCAGTTCTGGGCCCTTTAGTTCAAGAAGGCCACATTTCAGGGAGTTGTGGAGAGTGAGAAGGTCTCCCCTGAGCCTCCTTTTCTCTAGTTAAACCCTCACAAGTACCCTCAGCTGCTCCTCAGAGCAGATCCAGACCTCTGTGTTCAGTTTGATCACTGGGGTCTAACCCTGAACACAACTGGCCCAACTCAGCTGTCTCTGAGCTCTAGATCTCCCCAACTGGTAAGCCCAGCCAGGGATGTCCTCTCACTTGTTCCTTGGGAGAAGATGTTTGTACCCTCTATACCCCATGCCATAATCCCAGCGTCTCTCTAACTCAGAACATACTCTTCTACCCACCATGACATCCCTTTGTCTTCCCAGTGCCCTGATCCCAGCCTCCTTTGGCTTTCCCCCTGCCCCTCCAGCACACTGGGCAGGGCTCAGCCCATCCTGTGGTAGCTCTGAAGGAGAGAATGCAGCCTGGCCAGTCTCTGCACTGGGTGAGGATAACAGACCAGTTCTTCCTGCTCTGCTGTCTGTGGGTATTAATAGCATCACTCCCTTATACTCAAATGAGGATTTTCACTCCTAGGAGCAAAATACTTCGATGACTCCTGACTTACTATCAAATTAGGGAGCCGAAAAGGCTTCAAGTGACAGAGTCGTCACCCAGCCCTGATTGTTTCACTCTTATTTTTAGCTGGGTTTTCGTTTCCATACAGAAAGCAGAGCTGCTGTCACACAGAGCTGTTTGCTCCAAGTCCTGTGCAGTCTCATACCTGTGACATTCCTTGTTTCTGGGAGTTATTTTGGGTCAAGCTGCTACTAAATTGAAAAGCTCTCTGGAGTACTGACATGCCACTTGGTTATTTCAGCCCCAAAGCATCAACAAATAAATTTTTGATTAACAAACGAATTCCTAAGAAAAGATGCCTCCAAATTCCAGCGTACGGGTCCAGACTGATGTAAGTTTCCACAGTTAAAAATACTCGGGTTGTTTAAGCGACAAGTGGCATCAGACTGGTGCCAGGGATGGCCAATCCAGGGGTGGCCAATCCTACAGGATTCTGTAGAATCACAGAATGGTTTAGGTTGGAAGGGACCTCAGAGATCATCCAGTCCCAACCCCCTGCACCATGGGCAGCAGCACCTCTCACCAGATCAGTCTGCCTAGAACCCCGTCCAACCTGGCCTAGAACACTTCCAGGGATGATGGAGCAGGGTAACCTGTTCCAGCACCTCACCCCCTCAGAGTGAGGAATTTCTGCCTCAGATCCCATTGAAAATTCCCCTCTTGGAGCTTGAAGCTGTTTATTTTATAGGTAACCCAGCACAAAGTATGTTTAATGCTGCTGCTGAGAGCCAATGACAAAAGATCTTGGTTCTACCACTACCTGGAGAGGAGAAGATTTTGAGCTGGTGCGCTAGCAGAGCCCAGAGGCAGCAGGATATTCCTTAGTGGGTGGTTTTCCAAGTCTTCCCAGCTCCTGTGCCTAAACATCTGGATTCAATCTCTTCAAAGAACCTGCGACATTTTAATCCCTTTGGTGGCTTGAAGTCTCAGCGAGAATGAAAGTGTCTTGTACACTCATAGAGTGTTTGCTTTCATCATTGCACCTGTTTAAGTGTTGAAATCCAATTCACTAGGCACCAAAATCCACCTAAACACTCTCTTTACAGCTATTCTTGATGCACTAGGTATAGCAGAACACTCAAGGACTGCAATAAATAAGCTCTCCACAGGAGAATCTTCTCCTCCCTGGGGTAGCCAGACCCTCGCTGCCACATTCAAAGTTGTTTACTGGCCATGAGCTGTGTTTAACATTCCACTGCCAGTTATTTCTGTCCAGAGCCAAATTCAGAGCCGTATTGTGGAAAATGAGCTCTGACCCATCAAGAGACTATTGGATCATCTAAAAAGTTAACGAGCTGGTCTGGAATCCAACATTTATTTTGGATGGTGACTATAATTAGCTGCTGTTCGACTCTGTTCGACAGTTCCAGCTACACAAAAACGCCCACCCAAACCCAACTCATCCCAAAGGGCAGAGGGAGTTCTGCTGAGCTACAACTGATGATGTTCTGCAGATCTCTGTAGTTGACTCAACTGTTGCTGAGTCAACATCCCAGTTTTAAGTTGTCTAGATCTGGAGCTTAGGGATAGTGAAGGCCTTGGGACAGTCAGGTTCATGGTTAGACTCAAATATCTTTGGGATCCTACCCAAGAGGGACCTGGACAAGCTGGAGAAGTGGGGCCTGGTGAATCTCTTCAGGTTCAACAAGGTCAAGTGCAGAGTCCTTCACCTGGGCTAGGGTAACCACAGGTATTAGTACAGACTGGGGGAGACCTGCTGGAGAGCAGCTCTATGGAAAAAGACCTGGGGGTACTGGTGGATAAAAAGCTGAACAGGAGCCACCAGTGTTCAGCTGAAGCCCAGAAGGCCAACTGTACCCTGGGCTGCCTCAGAAGTCTGGCCAGCAGATCGAGAGAGGGGATTCTGCCTCTCAGCTCTGCCTTGGTGAGACCTCACTTGGAGTCCTGTGTCCAGCTCTGGAGCCCCCAACACAAGAAGGATGATGACCTGTTGGAGCAAGTCCAGAGGAGGCCATGAAAATGCTGAGAGGGCTGCAGCACCTTTCCTGTGAGGACAGGCTAGAGAATTGGGGCTGTTTAGCCTGGAGAAGAGAAGACTGGGGGAACTTGACAGTGACCTTCCAATCCCTGAAAAGGGCTGTCAGAAGGCTGGGGAAGACTGTTCCCAAGGGCAGGGAATGATAGGATGAGGGGTTATGATATGAAGATGGAGAATGGGAGGTTGAGGCTGGACAGGAGGAAAAAGTTGTTGAATCTGAGGGTGGGGGATCCCTGGACCAGGCTGCCCAGAAAGGTGGTGGAGGCCCCATCCCTGGAGCCATCCAAGGTCAGGATGGATGGGGCTCTGTGCAGGCTGTTTTGGTGAGTGATATCCCTGCTTATTGTAGGGGGGTTGAACCAGTTGACCTTTCGAGGTCCCTTCCAACCCAATACATTCTGCGATTCTATGATCTTGAATATCTTTTCCAACCTAAACAGGTCCGTGGTTCTGTTCTATGAAGTGAACATTTGTGCGCTCAGCCCAGAAAAGCAATTTCCATCTCATGAATAAGAACACACCACCACTGGATCTTGTAACAGTATTAAACTCAGTATCTACCTCCTATCAGTGGAGTAATGGAGCAAGGAGCTACAGTTGACTTCGGCTCCCAAGCTACTCTGGTTCTGAACGCTGTTTTTGCAGGGTTGGGTGGTGTAGCCAGTGCCAGAAAGGGTTCATTTTGATCAAAGGCTGTTTGCAAACACAAATTTGTAACTTATGCAGGGGCACGTTCTCGCATGAATCAGACACGCCAATAAAATTCCCATAAAAGTGCTCTCAAGCAGTTGTATCTTCGGGAGGAGGCAGGGAGGTGGGAAGGACCAACAAAGAATGAAGGTTCTTTAAAGCTCGTGGGTAGATATTTGAAAGGAAGATGTTATCGCTGCGGTTTCTGGAGTTATTTAGTGATGATCTGCCTAAAGCCAAGCTGGTTGTGAGGTCTCTGACCATGCAAAGACTCTGATCTGGAGCAACAATAATCATCAGGTCTTTTAGATTGGAAAGGATCTTGAAGCTCATTGAGTCCAACCTTGAAGCCAGCTGTCCCATCCCATCACTAAACCCTGTCCCTGAGCTCCAGATCTCCTTGAATGGGAAACCTGTACAGGGATGGTGATTTCACCCCCTCCCTGGGCAGCCTCTGCCAGGGTGTGAGGGCCCTTTCCAGGAAGAGGTTTCTCATCAAGGCCAACCTCAACTTCCCCTGGGGCAGCTTGAGGCCAAACACAGTGCAACTTTACAGATAGTTTGGGGCTAACAATATTCACAGCACTGGTCACAAAAACAAGGTGAGTAAGGCTTCAGCAAGACCCAGCATGAAAGTCCCTCAAAAGGGTCCTCACTAAGACTTCATTTCCTTTCTGAAACGCCTGCTCCTAGAGCCTTACAAGGACGTCCCGTAACTGACAGAACACCTGATCCAGACGAGACATGATTCTTGCACATTACTCAGCCTGGCTCCGTTTTGCCTCAAGTCAAATCCACCGTCGTATCCGTCTGCTCCCTGTCATATACCGGGGACTATTTATCTAGTTGCTAACAAACACGGAGACACTCACACCTTCAAAAAACACACTGGTGCTTCCTCCCGTGAATCATCCCGTACCTTACGTAACTCCAGGGGGTAATATTGAATGGTTTTACATGTTGGTTGTAAAAATGTTGGGTCACAAACCTACCTGAATTGAAAACAACTTTCAATTTTAAAGCATCAAAACTTGCTTAAGAAATTCCTGCCCTTGGTTTCTTGTGGCTGCACTGGTACAGTTTCCCTTCTGCATTACCTGGAAAGGTAGCCCTAGACAGGGGCTTTTTCCAAGGGACTCTGGTGGCAGGACAAGGGGGCTTAGTTCCAGCTCCAAGAGTTGAGATTGAGATGAGATCTGAGGTAGACATTCCTCCCAATGAGGGGGCTGAGGTTTCCCAGGGAGGTTGTGGTTGCTCTACCATCCCTAGAAGTGTCCAAGACCAGGTTGGATGGGGCTCTGGGCACCCTGGTCTGGTGAGGTGTTGCTGCCCATGGCAGGAGGTTGGGACTGGATGATCTCTGAGCAACCTTCCAATCTAAACCAGTCTGTGGTTCTAATATCAACAACCTTGGCTCAGGAGAAAGATCCCTTCTCTCTCCTTTTTCTGGCCCAAGAGAAGGGCTGGGGCAGTGGTGAAGGAAGTGGATGCTATAACAGTAGTCTCAGTCACAACTTCTCACCCATATTTTGGTAATATTTGCAGGATTTTAGACTGCAGTGACAAATTAGAAGCTTAGCAGATCCCATTTGATTTTAAGTATGACTCTGGATGGCGAGGAGAAGGTTAACAAGGACAAACAAACAAGGGCAGACTGGAGAGACCTCCTCTGCCATTTTGCATGCATGGTATGTGGAACGATAGGCTATGGGTGGTTTAAACATCATTAAAGGTCTGCCCAACCTTTGCACAGGGACAGGTATTCATCTGCATGAAATAATCCCTTCCCCTACCCTCACTGCAAACGCTGGGAAGGTTCCAAGTGTGGGGATACAAGGGTGCAGCTCCCTGCTCCAGGGATCACCATCTCCAGTGGTGGTTTTAGCAGCTCAACTATTTATGATTGCTTAAATTATCTTCTCTCCTGATTTTATTTCATTAATGAAGTGGATCTATCCGTGTCTGGTGGAGAGAGATTTTATGCTGTTGGTTCACTCTCCTCAAATAAAGACTGAGCAAAGGAGAATCTGGTCGATAACTTCAGTTAAAAAGTCAAGTTAAACTAAAACTGCAGCCTGACCTTTGCCTGGTTTAGCCCAGGGATTTCCCTTTTCCCCCTTGGTAGATTTTGTTGAAACTCCTAGAAAGGGAGGGCACAAATTATGGTTGATATTTGAGTTTAATCTGGAGGGGAACGGCTTTGGGGGAGAACCCTTAACTCCTGCAATGTTATCCACACGTTAAAAAAAAAGATAGTCCAATTAAAAAGATAAGAGAGACCAGAAGAAAATCCTTCTCCCCAAGGGCAGATTTCCTCCTAGTAACACTCCCATCTGCATCAGAAAACCAGAAAGCCCGAAGAAACAAAGCAAACCCCAAACAGTCAGTTCAGAGGCATCAGCCCTGCTGTGTCACAGCCCTCAGCAGATAAAACCTTTTCTTTTTCTTGCTCTTTTCCCTCCCCTGCTGGGAAATTACAGGGGTGGTCTTATCTGGAACAGGAGATCTAGCCTAGAGAAGTCAAAGCCCAGAGTTAGGCCCTCGGACAGGACTAAACGAGCAGCTAGGTTAAGTCAGGGTGATAAAGAATGCACAAAGCCACAACGAGGGGGGATGTGCTTGGTCATTAGGTCAAACAGGAAATGACCCATTAACAAATGACTTTTAATCTCAGTCTAATAAGCCTTGAAACTCAGTTGACTCAACAGCCACCTTCCTAGGGAAATTCCTGCGTCTCTTCCATCCCCTCTCTGAGAAAGGGGATCCTCAGTGGGAAGCAGTTTCAGCAAACCAGGCTGTGATGGCCTTAGCGACTGAGAAAAGAGTCGAATGGGCATCTCCCCACCCTCATTTTTTGTAATTCAATTTAATCCATCCCTTTAAGCCCAATTTACCACCCTGCCAGCCCAGCTTGTTTGCAATACAATGAAACACACTGAAGTCAAGTCAAACAAAAGCTGCGTTGCAAGAGGCTTTGTAGAGTTTTGCTTCTGGGCCCTTGTTATTTCACACAGCAGTTAAAACTGTGGCAGGTTTAGGAGATGCCAGAGGTGGTGTGGAGATGTGCCCACCCCACAGGGGTGCGAGAGAGCAAACACAGCTGTATGTAGCTATACACGGGTGGATGGTGAGAGGCAAAGACACCAGGCACTGCAGCTGAGGAAGGAGATGGTACAACGCAGAGCTAAGTATTTTCCTTACCTTAAAGTCAAGGCTGCAAAGACTGACGGAGTCGTCCTCTTTCTCCCGGCGCTTCCTCTTCTGTAAGAAATAAGAAAGAGTTAGGGCTCTGCACTCCATCTGCCTGCAGAAAGCAGGCTCTGGGGTTTTTATAAAGCAGAATAGAGATGTTTTCTTTCTTTACACTAACTGTAAGAACTCTCAAAGGTAGAAAATGAACGTGAAGCCTGTTGATGCTGTTTCACCTACAAAACCATAGAATGGCTGTTTAAGTTGGAAGGGAACTCAGAGATCATCGAGTCCCAAACCCCTGCCACGGGCAGTGACATCCCTCACCACACTAGCTTGCCCAGAGGCCCATCCAGCCTAGCAGGAGGGCAACCTGTTCAAGTGCCTCAGTGCCCTCACAGGGAATTCCTCTGAAGAATTTCTGCCCGAGATCTCATCTCAATCTCCCCTCTTGGAGCTAGAATCCATCCCCCTTGTCCTCTCACCAGAGTCCCTTGGAAAAAGTCCCTCTCCAGTTTTTCTGGAGCCCCTTCAGGTAGTGTAAGCTGTTCTAAGGTCCCCCCGGAGCTTTCTCTTCTCCAGGCTGAACAGCCCCAAGTACCTCAGCCTGTCCCCAGAGCAGAGGTGCTCCAGCTCTCTGATCATCTCTGAGGTCCCTTCCAATCCAAACTCGGCCAAGTTTGGGCAGGAGGCTGCTCCACACATTTCACCCTGGAGGCAGTGGTCACCCATGACACAAACAGTTGATTTTCACTCTGTGTTTGACCCTTATCCTTCAAGAATTAGATTTTGTGCACTGCAATCCAAGGAGGACATTGAAAGGCTGGAGCGGGTTGAGAGAAGAGCAACAAGGTTGGGGAAGAGTCTGGAAAACAAACCTTGTAAGGAGTGGCTGAGGGAGATGGGGCTGGTTAGTGTGGAGAGAAGGAGGCTGAGGGGAGACCTTCTCGCTGTCTGCAACTGCCTGAACTGCAGGGGGGTGAGAGAGGTGGGGGTTGATGCCTTCTCTTAAGGAACAGGCAATAGGACCAGAGGAAATGGCCTCAAGCTGCCCCAGGAGAAGCTGAGGTCGGCGGCACTGAGGGGAAACTTCTTCCTGGAAAGGGCCCTCAGGCCTTGGCAGAGTCTGCCCAGGGAGGGGGTTGAATCGCCATCCCTGGCTGAGTTTCCCAGTCAAGGAGATCTGGAGCTCAGGGACAGGGTTTAGCGGTGAGATGGGACAGTTGTGTTCAGGGTTGTATGATTCTATGATCTCAGAATGAGTCAAGGTCACCCTCTTCTTCCAGCTCATTAAGTCCAAAGGGAAAAAAAGAAAAGAAACGAGTGTTTTTGTAGTGGTCTGCATTTTATCATCTAGACTAGACGTGGAAATAGATTACAGGAGGGAAACACCCTCTCTGCAGCTGCAAAGGGAACTGCCACCGCAAGCCCAGTCTGAAGCTCAGCACATTTCGATGCTGTCCTTTACCAGCCCAGCACTTCACCTTCAGTTGGAAGGAATGCCTGTTGTCTTAGAAATTAATATAGTCAAGTAACTTTCAAATCTCAGCTTTAACTGAGTTTTGTTGTCAAGTGTGTTTATAGACATTTAAGATATTTAAGATTCAGTTGCTTATGTTTTAAAGATATTAAAGCTATAGATTGTGCTGTAAAGTGTTCAAATATTTAATCTGCATTAAGAAATAACATTTTGAATCAACAATTAATATTAAAAATTAGAAGGATTCACCAAAATTATTTGTAAACACCTAACTTTCATAGTTTTTTTTTGAAAATCTGATGCTGTTGAGGTGGACAGATCTCAGTAATCTGTTGGTTTCTTTGCTAGACCTTTTGCCTCATGTCTTTAAGCTCCCATGTGTCTTCTTGCCCATCAACACTACTAAGTAATGGCGAGATACTACAGAACTGCATTGGTGATCATTTGTGTCTTAAATTTCGGGGGTTGGTGCTGTGGGTTTTTTCCCCTCAGCTCTTCAGACCAGGATTCAAGTTCCTCAGCATAAATTCCATTGATTCTGGTGTTTTAATTTCATTTGCCAAGACCAGACACCGAGTTTGTCAGGAGTCCCTTCACCCCTCAAGTTGCTAATTAGAGAAGAAAAACTTCTCCCACTTCTCCACTTCTGTTTTCCCACATTTCCAACACTGATGCTTAATTAATCTCCCAGCGTGCTCCATCCTTTTTGACCAGAACTTCAGCAGCCTCGAGAACTCAGGCAAAACACAGATGGTTGGGGTTTATTTTGTTATTTTTTTTGTTAGGTTTAGAAAAATAGTCCGGGTTGGTTATTTCTCAAAACCAGCACTAAAAAGACTGCCCTAACCATACCTTTACTTTTTTTTTTCACTGGGGGCTGCAGATGATTTTTCCCATCTGTGAGCTGAGGATATTAGCATCTACTTAAGAGGAGAAAACTCGCAATAAAGACAAAGACACCAACGCCTTTTTGGTCTGAAGATTATTTGTTCCTTATGTAGTTCCTTAACGTCTTTAACATACGGCCCCAGACCAAAGCCCAGACACGAAAGGAAAGCCAAGGGTTTGTTTTTAAACTGGCTAGACTTATGCAATAAGTATTACATTGGCTGGACCCCATTTCCTTTGCCTAATATAGTTTTGTACAAAAAAACCCCCCAACTAACCAACCAACCAACCATCCAACCAAGCCTGTAGACGTTTTGCTACGAAGCCAGCTGGATCATTCCTGCTGCCAGGCCAGAATGGAAAACAGACTCCAAGAAAATGTCCTTTCTTCAGACTGTTCCAATCTGGGATAGAAAAGCAGCTGCTATGGTACTGTTCTCTCACATTTTTGAGACAGCGGCGATCGGTGGTCGGAATTACCCACTTTCTCACAAAGCAAATGTGGAAAAAGTTACTTCTATAAGAAGTTATGAAGCTGTAAAAGTCACGAGACCCTCCCTGGTTTAGGTCTCCACAGAGGTTTTGTAAAGGAGAATAGTAAAAAAAAATAACTACTCAGGAAGGGGAATCTAAATATTTAATGGTTTTAATTTAAACAACGCCACGAACGTAAATTATAATTACATTGCAAGGTTCTGAATAAAATCCTTCCGATTAAAGCTCCAGGAATGTGCTTTAGAGCAAATGCTGCTGCTTTTCAATTTAAAAACAATTCTAGTCATCCGCTTTTCCTCTCTCCTACTGAGGGCTTTTGCCTAAACCCAGGATATTTCGTGTTTTAGGGATCAGTCAGGGGGTTTGCTGCTTATTGCCCACCTGAATTCATAAAACACCAATAAGGGTCCAGGTAAGGAATGTGCATCAGGACTGTTAAGTCAACAAAGATCAGGTGGCTGGTTCTTGTAAATGAATCGTCCTCAAGGAGCAGGAGGAAAGAAAAAGTGAACCCTGAGCAGCCCTGCTTGGTCAGAGGCCATCCAGGGGATGTTTAAGACCAAACTGCATTAGACTATTGCAATGGTGCAGCATGTGCACTAGTCATACAAGCAGAGAGTCATTCAGGTTGGAAAAGACCTTGAAGGTCGAGTCCAAGCCTGAACCCAGCTGTCCCATCCCTCCACTAAAACCTGTTCCTGAACTCCAGATCTCTGTGATTGGGAAGTTTGGCCAGGGATGGAGATTCAGCCATTCAAGCCCAGGGAGGAGGCTGAATTGCCATCCCTGGATGGGTTTCACTGTTGTGGGGATCTGGAGCTCAGGGAAAGAGTTTAGCACTGACCTTGGGACAACTGCGTTCAGTGTTGGACTCGATAAGATTAAAGGTCTTTTGCATCCTAAAGAAATCCATGATTCAATGACCTTAAAAGTCTGTTCCAAACAAACTGATTCAGTGATTCTGTAAGGTGAAGCTACTCGGGCTTGAAGGCAGAAGCGGAAGTGGCTGAAGTGTGGATGAAGTTAGTGAGGAACACGATGGATAAACGTCCATAAGCATTTAAGTCCTGCAAAGATTGCTTAGTTGTTGTTTTGTAGCCTGTCAGGACACACAGTATGTTCTAACTCTGAGAGCTGAACTGACTATGTGTACAAAAGCAGAGCAAAATAAACCCATGGAAATAACAGGAATAACTTAGGAAGTCAAGCAAACTGCTTTTGATTTATGTTAGAGCAGGGTATTCTCAAATCTGAAAGAATGTAATGTGTAGAGGGGATGCAGTTGCTTTAAGTGGCTTCTCAGTATCAAATAAGAGAGATTTTTGTATTTAAGGAAAGAAAAAATGGCTATTTCTACATCATGATTTACATTTTACCTATTGCATTGCCAGTGAAACACATCAGAAAGAGCCTCGGTGTTTGTCCTGCCTTCTCTTAATCCCTGTGTGCGAAAAGTACCTTCCAGCTAAAGCTGAGGCACTGAGGCTTCTGAGAAAATTTCTAGCCAAACAGCAAAGAACGAGATGGGTTTTCCTTCTCCTCCAGGCAGAGGGACCTTCACCTCCATATTTCTGCTTTGTGGTAAAAAAACAAAACCCACTGATGGTTCTACTCACCAAGGTGAAGTCCCAGTGGGATCCTGGAGTCAGAAATGTGAAGGAGCTGCCTCGCCTGAGAGTGTATCTGCAAGCAGGAAAAAAATGGAATAAGGTAAATAACTTCTGGGTGGTTGGAACTTTACAAGTTGGTTAGCGTGAAAAAAGAGGCTGAGAGAAGTTTTCTTCCAGAGAAGGTCAACAAGGGTGAGAAAGGGTCTGGAGAACAAACCTTGTGAGGAATGACAGAGAGCTGGGGCTGACTAATCTGGAGAAAAGGAGGCCGAGGGGAGACCTTCTTGCTGTCTACAACTGCCTGAACTTTAGGAGGATGGAGAGAGGAGGGGGTTTGTGTCTTTTCCCAAGGAACAAGTGACAGGACAAGAAGAAATGGTCTCAAGCTGCCCCAGGGGAAGTTGAGGTTGGCCCTGAGGGGAAACTTATTCCTAGAAAGGGCCCTCAGGCCTTGGCAGAGGCTGCTCAGGGAGGGAGCTGAATTGCCATCCCTGGCCGGGTTTCCCAGTTGTGGAGATCTGGAGCTCAGAGACAGGGTTTAGCGATGGGATGGGACAGTTGAGTCCAACCTTGAACACAATGAGCTTGAAGGGCTTTTCCAACCAAAACAATTCATTCTCTAAGCTACATCTGAATTCCACAGCTTTTATGGTATCATACAAAAGTCAGTGGTGTAGCTCAGTATCCTTTGGGAAGGAGAGACCAAAATCACCAGCATTTTGTCCCAGTATGATTGTGGGTGTTGGCTCCGTGTAAGAGGTGGGTTAAAACCCCCCACTGGACTCTCTGGGCTGGGCTGGGCTGGAGGAAAATCTGTCTTTGACCACAAACCTACTGGTCTGACCAAGAGGCAGGATAAAACAACAATAACAACAACAAATAATATTGCGGCTTCATTTGCCACAGTTAATGAAGCTGAACCCAGAGGAGGCAACAAACTGCACCTCTGACAATGCAGCCTTGTAGTTTCCCATAAAACTATAAGCAGGACGGGAGTTGCGGTCGTTCATGAAGTCATTCTACATCCAAGAAATGTTAAACCACCAGAACCAGCTGCACACAATAGCCCGTTTGTACAAACCCTCCCTCTTTGAAGGACAGCAAACGAATTGCCTTGTGTGAGTTAAGCAAACAAGTTACGTTCCAGCTTTCACTGTCTGGTGGAGCTAAGGTATGTTTCCAGCAAGGATTTTTTGGAAAGCTTATTCTGGATGGTGTATGGAGAAACATTTTTGTCTGTCATTGGGTTTCTACCTCAAGAATTTAAGTTCCAAACGGGCCACAGGTTTGTTAGAGACCTGAGCTAGGTGATCCTGCTGTGGCAAAGTTGTTGATGATCTGTAGAGGTCCTTTCCAACACCTAAAACTGTGATTCTACAATTAGAATGGTAAATGTGGCCCCTATACAGATCAAAGTATCTAAATATACAAATATCTAAAATCATTACAAAGGCACACATTGTAAAATAAGCTCATTCAAAGCATCAGACAAATGATTTAGGACTTCCCTGGCATCACAATAGTTGTTGCTCAAATCCACACAACCTTCAGGTACCTTAGGATCAGCCAAAACCTTTTAAACCAATTATCAGGTCAGTGATGTCTCTCCAGAAAGGAAAAAGCAGTATTTCTCAGAAGTGCATACCAGTATGCTGCACTGGTAGATGGAGAAAGAAACTCTGGAAGGGAACATTCTTTGGGATCTACAAGAGTACATTCCGCTCAGGAAGGAAGAAAATCTAGGAATGAATGCTGGATTTGAGATTTAAAAGAGAGCCTTTTATTCTTTCTCACGAGAAGGAAAATAACCCCTTTAAAAACAAACATTTTTATCCCAAAACGTAACCTGTTAAGCTGCCCAGTCCCAAATTTATGAGTTTGATTAAACCTACACAGAGAAAAGAGCTAATTAATGGTGTGTAAAGTGCCCAGTAGACAGGGCTACCAGGATGGACTAAGGTCTGTAAAGCAGGTTTGAGTGTTCATGCTGGGAAGCTGGAGAACAGTTGAGTCCATGAATCTTCATCTCCAATGCCAGTGGCACCCAATTTAACAGAATCTCAGAATTGTTTTGGTGGGAAGAGACCTTTAAGAACATGGAATCCAACCCTTCGCCACCACTGCCAAATCTCCACTAACACCTGCCTCTCACTCCACAGCTTTGCNAACCCTTCGCCACCACTGCCAAATCTCCTAACCCCTGCCTAATCTTCCAAACCCCTGCCCCTCACTCCACAGCTTTGTAATCTCTCCAGACAGGGGGACTGCTCCCCTGCTCTGGGCAGCCTGGGCTAGGCCTGGGATCCCTTGGGGGGCAGAAATTGGCACTTGCAGGTATGAAGCTGCAACCGAGAACAAGCTGGAGTTTGGCCCTTTTGGCAACATGATACAGAAATACCTGGCCCAGTTAAAAGTGTTCCCTTCAGTCCTCCAACCACCCACCACAGATCCTCTGTAATAACACAGCCTGCTACTGACTGACTGCTCCTTCCTCCTCTTAGACACTGAGGGCTCAATTAAGAGAAGACAAGTAAGACATCAGAAACTGCTCCTTCTCACATGCCACCCATGTTCTGGGAGTATGAATTCTCTTAAGTCTTCTAGATCTTGGTATCACAGATGTTCCCCAATCATGTTTTGCTAATTGGAATGGGCCTTTTGAGGTGTGAAAAGATACTACTGGTCCTCCTTCCTTTGGTAAGGTAGAGGGAGCCACGACCTGCCAGGAACTATCAGGAATGGACCTTAGAGCAGCTTCCAGCCCCGGAAGGGGAATCCAAGAAAGCTGGAGAGGGACTTTTCAGAGGGACTATAATGATAGGACAAGGGGGCTGGGTTCAAGCTACAAGAGAGGAGATTGAGATAAATTTGATGCAGAAATTCATCCCTGTGAAGGTGCTGAGGCCCTGGATAAAGGTTGCCCAGGCTGTGGCTCCTCCAT
>VZRI01006437.1:2933-15821 GCA_013397515.1 Upupa epops | reverse complement strand
TGGGACTCCCCTACTGCCCTGGGCAGCCTGGGAACCCTTATGGGGAAACAATTGTCAATTATCCCTTGGAAGAAGAGACTGACCCCCATCTGTCTCCAACCTCCTTAATCTCAGGGAGTTGTGGAGAGAAAAATGTCTCCCCTGAGCCTTCTTTTCTCCAGTTAACCCCCTCCAGATCTCTCAGTTGCTCCCGAGAAGTTCCCCAGCTCCACTGCCCTTCTCTGGCCCCACTCCAGCCCCACGATTTCCTTCTGTCAGTGAGTGAGGCGCCCAAACCTATCGCCAGGACTTGAGGTGGGGCCTCCCCAGTGCCCAGCCAAGGGGAACAATCCCTGCCCTAGTCCTGCTGGCCACACCAGTGCTGATGCAAGCCAGGAGGCCATTGGCCTTCTTGGCCACATGTTGGCTCATCTCCAGCCATTGTCAACCAACACCCACAGGTCCTTTTCCAACAGGCAGTTAGTTCCCAGCTGCTCTGTGCCAGCCTGGATTATTGCAGGGGTCACTGCGACCCAAGTGGAAGACCCAGCATTTGATCTTGCTTTACCTTCAGCCCACTGACCTTAACCCTTCAATGCAGCCTGTTCAGATCCCTCTGTATGGCTTCCTGACCTTCAAGCAGGTCAACACACAGGGCTGACTTTGCGTCATCTGAAAACTTACTGAGGTGGCACTTGATCCCCTCATTCAGATCTTTGATGACGATATAAAGGAGAACAGGCCCCAATACTGAACCCTGGAGACACTACTTGCAAGCAGCTGCCAACTCTATTCCACACCATGCTTTGGGCCTGGCTGCCCAGCCAGGTCTTTATCCAGTGAACAGGGCAGGCACCTCCCATTCTCCTTATCCGGCCAGTTTAGCTCAGTTTGCACAGGGTTAGAGCTCAGTCTAGAAGCCAACTTCTCTTTATGTGGATGAGACTGGGATGTTGCTTGGCTAGCTGACTAGAGAGGTTTTAGAAGCAGTAGCAGATAAGGAACAGAGTAGAGAAAGGCCTGCAAGGAGAGGAAGAAAGAGCTTGAAACTCAGACAAAACAATCCCTGATGAAGGATTAAGAAATCAGGGAAAATGTAGTTGCTGTAGGAGACAAGGAACTGCTGCCTCCAGGGACAATTTTATGGATGCTGGCAGGGAACAGCAGTTGCTCAGAAGCCAAGGAAGACGTATAAACTAGCGTGATGAGAAAGAGAGGAGAGTTCAGACACGAGTCTCTAATCTCTTTCCATGGCAGAAGTGTAAATAAACCTGAAATCTGTTTTCAAGTTTTAAAGAGAACACTAATCAAGTTTCAATAAAGGCGTTACAGCCATTTCCAGTGATTACAACAAACCAACCAACCAGGCTCCCCCACATGTAATAAATCTTACAGGGCAAGGGGAAAACAGCTCCTCCTTTCAAAGAGTGAACAGTCTGCAGAGAGAAGAAAGTCTGCAAGACGTGGCCACAGGAAACCCATCATTAAAACTCACTCAGCAGTTACTAGTGTTCAAGAGAACAGTCTTGGACAGTTAGCACAAAGATTATTCTGTCTCCTCCAAAGCTATCCTGAAGCAATTAACAGAATCGTTTATGTTGGAAAGGCTTTTCAGATCCGAGTCCAACCCTCAACCCAGCTGCCCCATCCCACCGCTAAACCCTGGCCCTGAGCTCCAGATCTCCACGACTGGGAAACCCGGCCAACGACGGCGATTCAACCCCCTCCCTGGGCAGCCTCTGCCAAGGCTGATGGCCCTTTCCAGGAAGTTTATACAAAGAAAACCGAGTTAGGTTCCAGGATCATCTCAAATCTGCCCTCTTATGTGGATGAGCCAGCATTGCAACCTCCCCACTACGCATTTCTAGGCTCGATGCAGAGACATAATTCCCAATAAATCAAAACTAACGTCAAAAATCTGAGTGGGAGCTCCTTTCAGCAGCTGAAACAAGCAGCAACACAAAACATTACATGGGTAAAACTGGTTCAGAAAACAGCCTTGATACATCGATAAGGGCTGTTCACCGACAGAGCGTGCATCTCAATGCTCTACCCAGCACAGAGAGCATATCCTTTGCCAACTGCTGATACAAGTTAAACCACCAACTTATTTTGCTGATATAAACCACCTTAGGGAAGGGGATGTGACACCAAGGGCAGCTGGCAGCCTTCTGGGCGTCAGAGTGAGCCAGGGGCCAGGCTGCGTTGCAGTTAATAGCCATTTTGGTCCAAGTCAGCACTTCTGTGTTGGCTTCAAGCTGTCCTTAAACTGTGGAGTTTTGAAGCTGAGCCCTCAGTAAGAGACTTACAAACAAGTCAGCTCATCAGCCTCACTGTATCTGACAACGGCCTGGGTTCTGTGAGACCAAAGGCAACGCAATTTGTGAAGGACTTTGAGTACAGGACACTAAGTAGTTAGCGCTCTGTAGTGCTCTGGTTGATGTGTCACTTATAAAGCCACTCCTTGAGTACTGGAGTCACTCTTGGGCACCTCAAAGACAGACACCGAGGGGCTGGAGCAGATCTAGAGAAGGGCAACAAGGTTGGGAAAGGGTCTGGAGAACAAATCTTTAGAGGAGCAACTGAGGGAGCTGGGGGTGGTTAATCTGGACAAAAGGAGGCTGAGGGGAGATGAGACCACCTCACTGCCTGCAACTGCCTGAACTTCAGGAGGGTGGAGACAACTGGAGGTTGTTCTCTTCCTCCAAGGAATAAGCAACAGGACAAGAAGAAACAACCTCAAGCTGCCCCAGGGGAACTTTAAGATTGTCCATGAAGAAAAACTTCTTCCTGGAAAGGGCCCTCAGGCCTTGGGTTGCCCAGGGATAGGGTTCAATCACTACCTCTGGCCAGGATTCCCAGTTGTAGAAATCTGGAGCTCAGGGACAGGGTTTAGCAGTGGGATGGGACAAGTGAGTTAATGGTTCGACTCAATGACCTTAAAGGTCTTCACCAACCTAAATAATTTTCTTTTCCAGCAAGTCTAAGAGACCCACGAACACAATTGGCACAAAAAAACATCATCCACAGGAATTAAACTACTCTGGTTCTCTGGAAAACCCTGCTTCTAGAGGTTTAGACTAAGCCAAGCTCTGTGATGACAACTCTTACCGAGCAAGGTATGGAAGGAGTTACAAAGACCTTTACGTGTGCAGGGGAGGCAAATCAGCTTAATTGTAACTTTATGCAACAGGCTTTTGTGGTCTCTCTGATGCCAAAGATTAACTATACTCTGGGTTCTCTGGAACCACCCAGACAGCTTTGCAGAGAAGCTTTTTAAGTCTTGAAGACCCAGGTGATGAACACTCCCAGCCCTGCTGTGTTTTTCCTCCTCCAGCCCACCCACACCCTAAAAGCTCAAGGCCTCCAGGATACGTTCACGTGCTTTAGTTCCCCCTTTGCTTTTCTCCCTCCATGTCACCTTTGAGCTGAGTTTAATAGGTTTAAGAAGAGAACATGGTCAGCAGAGAGCATGACACACAATAATTATTAATTCACTCTGTGAAAGGAAAGAAAAGACAAGACAGCCTGTAGTATTAAAGAAGTGATTTCCTTTCATTCTGAGTGGGGAAGCACTCTCAGTTAAGTGGAATTAATCCTCAGTGTAACCTAACGAGTGGATTTATTGTAAAGAGGAAGCCCAGAGCAGGAGGAAAAATTCTGTTTACTAATCCAGTGGTGACACCTAGAGGGAAAAGATTTCCTTACTGCTCCAAATGAAAAATTCTAAAGCTCTACAGCAGTGGCTCTTTATTCCATGCTCTGGAGTTTCTTGTGTGCACTCCAGGAAGAAGAAACCTAATAGTGTTACAGAAAGTCAGGACAAAAAGTTGGAGGAGAAAAGCAAAAGCCAGAGCCTTTTCCAAAGAGTACTGGGAGGTTTGTGTCTTCCCTAGAACTTCTCTACAGTAGCTCCTGCTGCCTAGTCACCCCTCACAATGTAGGAAGAGCAAATAATTTTGTATAGCAGCATCAGTGGAATGTGAATTGAGCTCAGGAAACCCCAGGAGCATCCCCCAGATGCCCAACAGCAGGTGAACTCATTTATGTCTCTTCTAACAGACCTTATCTCCACTTTCCAGACTTATCTCCATATATTTTGTGTTTGGATTTTTGCTTAAACCTTTCTCTCTTTTACACATCACAAACTGTTCACTTCAACCACAGAGGTGGGGGAGAAGACATCAGAGAGTCCAAGCACAAGCAGCTCCATAGGAAACCTGTCTGCGTTGCTGTCTGACCCTGGGATTTTCTTGCTAAAACATGCAGCAAACTTCAGCCAAGGTTGTTACTACTCCTCCACATAAGGTGGGGCCCACCAGAATTTGCAATTCTAAACTGTAGCATTGGCTTTGGGCCTTTTTGTTGTTGTCTGCATTTTCCTTGGCTTCAGCAAAACAAAGATCAAGAATAAAGGGGAGTGGTGAAACCTCCTGACGGGATGGTAAAGTGGAACAAAGCCCACAAGGATAGACTTTAGATCCCTCTTCTGGGTGTAAATGCTCATTTTAGAGAGCTTTGACAAGCACAGGGTCCTACTGGAGGAAAAAGCATCGCCTTGTCTACCTGGGATCCATCAAAACATCTGACAGCCAGGTCTGAACCAATTCGTGCTTTTCTCCTCCCTGTTAACAGGCTACTGGGAGTGTCTGTCCTCTCACCTTAATTTCTGGTCAGACTTCAAAGTAATCCTAGAGAAAATTGTATGAGGAGGACAAGGGAACCGGGAAGACAAAGCCTTTGATCAGACCTGCCTCCCTGGCCATTTGCAGGTAAAGCTGAAGGCTTGGTCAGATAATGAGTTAAAATTATGTTGGCACATTTAATAAAGGTACTTCCCCTCTTTACCAGGATGCGGTCACTGTGGGACCACCTGGTCTTACAGCACAGAATTGCCATCAACCTGTAATTTCAGAGGGGAAGAAATGGGCATTCTGGACATCTCACAGCTAAGGTATGAAGTGCTTCAAGCTGCAAATTTTAAGCAGTTGAAAGTACAAGGTTTGTATTTAGGCTTGTGAATCCTAAATGAAACAGCAGCTGATTTGCCAGGGATGACTGATATTTATCTTAAAAAGTGTTAAAAGCTGGGAATTAAGGAAGATGCACATCTAGGATGACAAATTTAACGATTAAAATCCTGCTTGGAAGCTGCAGTGATCACTACTTGTTACCATCTAATTAAAATTCAGTGATCTACCTAGAGTCTTTTTCAGAATCCAGCAGATGCCTTTTAATAGAATCACAGCTCAGGTTAGAAGAGACCTTTAAGATCTTCAAGCCCAACCATTAACCCAAGTGTCCCAAGCCCATCGCTAAATCATGTCCCCAAGCAACAGGTCGACTTGACTTTTCCTATTTTGTATTTATATTCAAGTGGTTGATTAGCAGATAAAGTAATTCCTGCGTTCTCTTCTGCTGCAGGTTTCTAGAAGGCCCTTCACTTACAGTAAGAGGTACCAGCTTCAGAGACACTATGTTCAAGGCCAGTGGGATGAAAAGGTGAATATTCATTACTTGTGAGCAGAATTTTGTAATTTAAATAAGAATCCAGTGTATTCTGAAATGTTTATACCTTTTAAGTCTCAAAAGGCAGCCAGACATTGCCACTACACAAGGAATACAAGAATTCAAATGCCATTAGCTTCCCTGGGAATTGTCCCTGCAGTGTCTGATCTTCAGAAGACTTTTTCCTCCTCATTAACTTCTTTACCTGAGAAGCATCAGGATCATCACTGGCTGTTTCCTCCCCACATCTAAATTATTTTATAGGGAAACTTTCCTATTTTGTCTCTCACTCCATTGCTTCACAGTGTTTGTTCATCTCTCACTATCACATTCCTTTCTGGGAAGTTCTCCTTCCACCTATTCTTGTCCTGGCCGCCTTATCACTGCTTTTCTTTCTCCAGCATTGCTAAACTTTCCTGTAAGTCTCGTTGTTGCAGCGGTTGACACTCACCAGAAACCCCTGAGTTTCCTGCTGTTTCTTCAGAACAGATTTAAATCTGATGCAGAAATTAAAGTATAAAATAGACTGGCAGATCTGACAGGAAAGGAAAATAAAGAGAAAGGTAACAAGTGACTTTAGCCAAGTGATAGCATTGCTAGAAAACAAGCCATAATGGGAAAGATTATATTTATTTCCAGTATCCTAACAGGAAATCCTTACAAGGAAGCCGAGATGGGAGGTTTCCATGGCTGTCAAATGCACTCCTACTTAAAATTAACACATCGGGCAAAGCAGCCCGAGGTAAAATCCTGAAGTGTTACAGTAAAGATCAATTAATTCAATGGGAATTTCCATTTCATTGTTTTAGAAGATCAGCATTGCTGAAAAGAAATCTATAACTTGCAGGAAAGTAGAAAACAATTCTTTATTGGTGGTTTAGACAAGGAAGTGGGTCTGAAGTGCTGTCTCCACTTTCTCAGATGGTTACAGCTTTTTCTCAGCAATTTTTCAACCCACAGAGATGTGAGCACAAGGACTGTTAACATTTCTGGAGTTAGAGGATTAAGTAAATAAAAACAGGTCTCTCCTCCTTCACAATTTAAAACTTTAACCCACAGGCTGTTCTCATCTAAGCTCCTTAGACCCAAGATACATCAAGGCTGCAGGGAAATACAAGTCAAAGGGCAAGCCTTTGGTACAACTTGGACCTCACAGCTAAGTGTACTTATGTCAAAATCTTATTCTGGCAAAAAGTGTTTCTTGGGAAGAGCCGCAGCCTTTCCCAGCAGTTAAACTCCGCTCACTGTTTGGGTATGTTCCTGGTGTAACACTTCAGCAAGAATATAGGACACCGCTACACACTTTGGCAAACCACTAGAAAAGCCTTGTCCTAGTCCTTCATATTAACAGCATTAGTCTTCTCTGCACTCTCCAGCTCTTTTGGAGGCTCCATCTGCTCATAATTTCAGTGAAATTATTCTCCTCCTTTGGAGTCAGTTGGCCCTTGGCCAGACCAGCAGGACTAAGAATTCAGCTGCTTTTTGGCTTTCCCTTGCAAAAAAAAGCAGTAAAGCTAATTTCATAAAAGTTCTTCATGTTAAATTCCAGGAGGTCAGTGACCACAACCAGCAACTGTTAAACCTGCTCAAGGGATCTGCAAGTGACTGTAATCTGCAGTAAAAGGGCACAAAGCATTTTGTAGAGCCCGTTGCTGGAAAAAGTTATCTGTGCTCATTCCTATCCAGGTGTTAACATGATTTGTTATTTTGGAAAGAATACTTCAATTATCTGCCTCTTAGTTGCCTCTTTCGATTTTCTTAATCCGCTGCTGTTATTTCTCTGAAGGGAATGTTCTGCCAGGCATGTGTAATGAACTCATCCTGAAAATGTTCATGGCAGCCAGGCTGAAACAAGCTGATGGTGAGGATAATGGTTTGTGAGTGAAGGTAATTATCTGCTAAGTGTAGCATGACTTCTGTTTTACAAGACAATAACAAGGAGAATATCATCAGCATATAGTAATTAAGAGATGGTACTACCCACAATCAACATTCACATAAGAGACATGTGAAGGGCACTGAAAGGTTTTAATAACTGGGTGGTTGGGAAAGCAGCAGTGTTATGGGTTAGAAAAAGCAAACTCTAACTTTAGAGGTTTTTCCTTCTACCCCCTACCCTCACCTCATCTTCCCTGTGAAATACTTCATTTCCAGCATCTTCAAGCACTGAGAGACACCAAGTTGTACTGGAAGTACACTGGGGCTACTAGCATGTGCTAGAGATACTGGTTCAGAGGCCACCAAAAGCACAGGGAGTGGAAACTTCAGCTAATTTTATTAATTCTGCTTGTTTTAATGTATTTTACACATCCCAATTAGCACCAAGAATTGATGTGCACAGTGGTGAAGCTCTGGTACTTTGTACCTTCTCGGTCCCTTTCAGGAAAACACCAGGTACAAGGCAGTTCCCCCACTAACAGGTGCTCAGTAAGGTCAGGATTTCATCCCAGTTTGCTGGATGTCAACAAGTCAGATGTTAGTAAACTCTCTGACACAAGTGTAAGGAAAGAGAAAGACCTTAAAATGGCACCAGCTATGTCACTGAAGATAGAGGAAGACAAAACAGTGCCACAGAACCATCCCGAGTGTAAAACCTCTCTGTTATGGGGATACTTTTATTCCTCACCTTCTTCCAGTTGCTCAAAATGTGGAATCCTCATGCAGAGGGCAGCTGAGGAGAAGCACGAGCAGAGCACACAAACTGGGTTTTAACCCTTAAAAAAAGTCACTAAACCCTTATTTTTATGAAGGGTTGCCAAAATATCAGTACTCTTAGAGTAATTTCAGGCCAAACTACAAGCACCACGGCTGTGGTAGTGTTTCCATCTCCTGTGATCTGTGTATTGGGAAGGACTGACTGAAGCTGTTGTGCATAGACCTGCTGTGCCTTGAAACACACTCAGACACTCACAGCCTGCTTTTGGCATTGTAAAACCCCTACAGTGCTAATACAAGAGCCTGTAGACATTTTCTGAGAGCTACATGCAGCTTCCAATTATGCTCCAGCAATGCATTTTAATAGCTACCTTCTTTAGCACAGGAGAAGTTTCCCTTTGCGCTAACTTTGATGTGATAATAGGAAGGAAAAAGCGTATGTTTGCACTCTTTGGTTACTGTTTTACCAGCCTCAAGAAAGTCTGGTGGAATATAAGGGCTTTAATCACTGCAGGAGATCAAGAGCAAACAAACATTCACTCCAGAAAAGCCATAATTAGGTAGAAGAAAGGAAAGAGAGCAAGATCACCATCAAAAGCACTTGGCCTTCACAACAGTCACCTGCCAATACACAACTTACTTGAAATAGTAGGAAAGGGTAGAGCGAATAAACAAAACACAACTGAAGAGTTTAGTGCGGGTTGTGTAGAGGGAAGATTTTAAAGTTTCAAAACCTTGGAGACAGTGAGCTGCTTTGTTAGTTTTTCTGATAAGAACCCTCTTCTCGACAAACCTCCTGAAAGACCCCAAGAAGGGTCATCTTTGTCCTTCTTCCCAGCCAGATCCCTTCAAGCCTAATGCAGTGATCCCATGGCTAGAGGGAAAGGTGGGGGTCAGCTGCTGCTGAAGGAAAAACTTTTTTGGGTGCTGGTTCAAAAGGAAAGACCAGCTACCCTATTCAGCCTGCCGCAACATAGGAAAGTGGCAGGAAGCAAGCTGGTTTGGAGAAGCCAGACCCCTCCTTTGGCAACAGTTCACAGTTGCACCATCTGCACGAGAAGACAACAGAAGACTTTGGGCTCTTCTCCAACACCTGCTGCTTCACAGAGTTGCTCTGTCAGCCTCATCCATTGGTTCATCCTTCCTTTCTCAAATCAGGACTGTCCCAGACTACCCTTTGCTCAGGGGTTCACCCCGACACCACCTTCATCTGCCCAACTTGACACCTGAGCATCTTCTCTGCCTTCCATCCTATTGTGACCGATATAAGCCCATTTCTTTTAATCCTTCCACACCAAGTCAGTGGGTCAATTGGCATTAATCCCACTTGAGTAACTATAGAGAAGTGACTGTCACAATTAAAACATTCACAAGCCCATCAGTAACAGTCTGGGACCCCAAATGTCAACAGATTCCACAAGAGGCACAACACCACATGCAGCTCACAGGACCAGTGGGAAAAAAAAGCTGTTGCTTTGTGCTACAAGAGATGCAGCTGCTCAACAGGAGGTGCAGGAGGTTTTATTAGACGTGACCTGACAGCCCATCTCTGGGCACAGCAGGGCTTCAACCCCATCCTATCACCTCCTTCGGGTGTTTCTGCCATGAGAGCTACAGAACGTTTCTAGATATCAAAGAAAACTGTTGACTCTGGACAGAGATAAACAATATTTTGCTAGTTCCAAGCTTGCCTGGGGATGTATGCAAGATGAGAGCTGGGTGTCTCGGTAGGAGAGAAGGCTCAGTTTTATTCACATACGTTACTCAGAGATAAGATGCCCCCAAGCTGGCAGCTTCACCTGCATTCACCTTGAGACTGGATAAACAATGAAGCTGGAACATAAGATTACAGAGCAAATGAACCCCAAAACAAGGGTTTTTAATGTATCCCAGGAGCCTACCTGCAACTTTTGGGTTGTTTTCTACCTGCCAGAGCTGAGAACTTGAAGGTTCAGAGAAAAAAAGTCATCCTACAACTGATAGGGGCTGACTGTGGGTCAGAAACCTGCCAACACCAGATCATGAGATGTTAAAGCAGCTCCTAGGTCAGAGCTATCAGAGAAAACATAACTGTGTGAAGTCACTGTCTCCAGCACTTTGTCAACTGTCTCCTCCCTTTTTAGACACATCTCTGGGATTACACAGACAAGAGACTGACTAGTAAATACTGTTACATCCCTTTCACATGTCCCTCTTCACTCTTTGTGAATCCTCCAGCATCACAACAGTGAAACCTGATGCTTCCTATGAGAGTCAAACTAATACTTAACCCCAACGTAACAACGCTTCATGAAATAGCAGCTTTGAGACTGCACTGGAGAGTCTGAGGGTAGAAAAGCAAGAGGATGGGGCTAAGAAAAGATCTTACCTCTGCCTCAGACACTGTTGAGTGTTTAGTGCATTGAGTCCTGCTGAATTCAGCCCCTCCTCCACAGATCATGGATTTTTCTATTAAGAAACCTGCTTCCAGGGTAAGTTTTTATTTGTTGGAGTTTTTTTTTTAAAAAGAGCCCCAACATCTGTCTCTCTTTCCCATCTTTCCATTTCCCCAATAGCTGAAGGGATTAAGCTGCTTAAATTCTCTCAGGGGTTTGCTGCAGGGTGCTTTATTCTGCATTACTGGAGTAAAAGAACCACAGCAAGCAGGTTGAATGGTGCCAGTCGGTGTTTGTGAGATCCCCCCCCATCTGGATACTGGGTCCAGCTTTGGGCCTCCTAGTACAAGCAGCAAGAAACATCAACAACTGAGGACTAGCAAAATTATGTTGGGGCTACAGTACAGGCACATTCCTATTACAGAAGGAAAACAATTCTCCCTCCACAGTGAGGGTGGTCCAACTCTGGAGTGGGGACTCAGGGAATAAAAAGTGTCCTTGGGGGATTCTGAACCTCCAAAGTCCATTGGTTCCCTGGTCAATGCTCTGAGCAGCCTGACCTAAATTTTAAGTTGAGTTTAATTTAAGCAGGTGTCAGACCAGAGACCTCTCAGAAACCACTTCCAATTAAACTTAATCATTCTGCAAATGAGCCTCAAGCCAGCAACTTCTTAATTTTACATCACCAGACCCCACATCTAGGTGCTGAGACAGCACCATCTCACTTGAAAGTCTCCAGTTGAAGGTTTAATAAGTACCCCATGTACCTGCAGAAGCTCCTTTCCCGGTTTTATCACCACAAAGACAAACCTCACACAGGAATGCACGACCATCCCAGAGCATTTCATCACCTCACTGAATCACCAAACCCTTCAATTATGCTGAGCTTTTCAATTAGGGAGCTACGAGTTGATCGTCATCAAGATAGTGCTGCATGTTTCTATGAGAACATGTTTTTTAAGCTCTACCAAGCTCATTGTTAACCCACGTTAACATAGGCTCATAACTGAGCCTACATGACTTGTGAACACATAAAGAACATCCGCTGCAGCCTGTGGGGAACTTCAGCAGGTTTCAAAACAAGGGGATGCCCAAGACACCATCCTCTCATCGCAAGGGCAGGGAGCAACAGGACTAGGGGTAATGATTTGAAGCTGGAAAAGGGCAGATTGAAGCTAGACATGAGGAAAAAGTTGTTGAATCTGAGGATGTGGGACCCCTGGAACAGACTGCTCAGAGTGGTGGTAGAGACCCCATCTCTGGTATCATTCAAGGTCAGGCTGGATGGGCTCTGGGTAATCTGTTCTGGTTAGAGATGGCCCTGCTTGTTATAGGGAGGTTGAATTAGATGACTTTTGGAGGTCTCTTCCAACCTAATACCTTCTGTGATTCTATGACTTGGTCACATCTAGAAGTGAACCTCTGCCCCAACACATCATGTACAAGATAGAAACCAGGCTGGGGTAACTGGAGCCACGTTTGTCACAAGCAGGTGGTTTCTACATCATGTGCAAGCTTGGAGATTTCCTAACCTTGAGGGCAACAAACCCCACATGCCTCTGCTGATCACTCTGGGTTTATAGCTAGGAGGTCACTCCAAGCTCAGCAACTGATAAGGACAGGAGCTGCTTATAAACACATCCAGGTATCATTAGCGTGGTCACCAGATTAGATAATCTGAAGATCAGGTGAAGTAACAACAGCTCCTTTCCCTGGGTGGTCTTAAGCAATCTCCCACTTTTAACATATCAAAATAACAGTAATAGGTGCCTTGCACAGGGATTAAAAAACCAACCGTAGTAAAAACCAGGGCTGGCACTGTTCTCTCCATATCCAGGAGAAAGAGTTATCATAGAATGGTTTAGGTTGGAAGGGAGTTCAGAGATCAACCCGTCCCAACCCCCTGCACAACAGCTCTCCCAGACCAGGATGCCCCGAGCCCCATCCAACCTGACCTTCAACACTGCCAGGGATGATGGAGCAGCCACAGCTTCCCCGGGCAACCTGTTCCAGTGCCTCGGCTCCCTCACAGGGAGGAATTTCTGCCTCAAATCTCATCTCAATCTCCCTTGTCCCAGNCCCTGCGGCCTTTAAGGGAGGAATTTCCCGAGTGAGAGACGGGGCAGGGGAGGACCCATACAAACTGAAAAGGGAAACGTCCCCTGTGAAGGGGGAGGAGGAGGAGGAGGAGTGGGAGTGGGTGGAGGCCAACGGTTCCTACCGGCTGCAGGGGGCGGCCACACCAGGAGTGCTGTTGTCAGCTGGGGGCGAGCGGCTGCCACAGGCGCCACTACTAGCCCTGCTTCGCCTCCGTCGGGGAAGCTTCTGGCCTTCAGACTCGACGTCCATGAGCGAGGAAAGAGAAGGAGAA
>VZRI01006436.1:237231-257711 GCA_013397515.1 Upupa epops | reverse complement strand
TAAATACCAGAAGAAACTTCTGCACAGTAACAGAACATTGAAAGGGGCTGCCCAAGGGGGTGGAGACATTCCAGGCCTGCCTAGATGAGATCCTGTGCAACTTGATCTAGGTGATCCTGCTGTGGTCCCTTCTGATCCCTAATGATTCTATGATTCCAGAGGAAGATTCCCTAGAGCAGGTCCTGCAGGAACACATCTGTGGGGGTTTGTAATCAGAGGATGTCTCCAGAGCAGGAGACTACACAACACCTCCAGGCAGTCTCCAGGACTCTGCCACTCTCAAGGTAAAGAAGTTTATCAAGTCCCAACATCCAGAACTCCTCTTTAGCTCTGCCTACACCACACAGCTCCATCCAGGAGCATCATCCTACAGCAGCCTGGATTCCTCAAAGACTTTGCCCCTGTGCTGGCCTCTGCTCAGGGAAATGGAGCCTGAAACCACTGATGTGAGAACAGTCTGTGAAATATTGCAACCTCCAGAACTTCAGATCTCACTTTCTGAAAGAGGTGGGGGCTGTCTGCTGAAGCATGTGACTTTGTAAATGGAAAATTTGTCAGATTCTCATTTTTTCCCAGTGATTTTATGCGATTTGGAGCTGGAGGGGAGGTGTTATTTTTAAGTGGCTGGTTTTTATCAGCAGTGCTGGAAGCTACTGAACAGAAAGCTGAATCTCATCGCATGCCTTTGAGTCTTGAAACTTTAATAAAAACACTGCTACTCCACAACTCCCAGTGAAACTTGGAGAGGTGATCTCTGACTGCATGAACCAGCTCAGGAAGCCTTCTCCTGAATCCTTAAGCGTTATTTGTTTCTGACAGCTTGAAGTCTCTCTCCTTACTGGAGACAATCCCATTAAATAAGACTGAGGTTTTGGTTTTGTTTGCTGGGCATTTAATCCACTGCTTTTATAGAGAACATAAAGACTTTAAGGAGTTTATGGGCTGTAATACAGTCCTGGAAAGCTGTCATTCTCCGAGTATGAGGAATACATAACAAGCTCAGTGTCCCGATATGAACAACTGAAGAGATGAGAGGACGTGAACGCAGTCATAGGGTTTGAAAAATTCTTAGTAGGAATGTGAATCAGATCACTGTAGGGAAACTGAGGCACACTGCGCAGGTAACCCTGACGAGAAAGACATGGAGGTGCTGATGAGAGGCTCGACATAAGCCAGCAGTGAGCTCCTGCAGCCCAGAAGACTAACTGTGTCCTGGGCTACGTCACAAGAAGTGTCACCAGCAGGATAAGGGAGGGGATTCTGACCCTTTGCCCTGCTCTTGTGAGGTGTCGCCTCAAATCCCGTGTCCAGTTCTGGTGTCCCAAATACCAGAAGGCCAGAGAGTGGCTGGAGTGAGTCCAGAGGAGGCCCCAAAGATGACACAAGGGCTGGAGCACCTTTGCTCTGAGGACAGGCTGGGGTTGTTCAGCCCAAGGAAGAGAATATTCCACAGGGATCTTACAGCTGCTTTCCAGTCCCTGAAGGGGACCTCCAGGAAGGCTGCAGAGGGACTTCTCCCAAAGGGATCCAGCAACAGGACAAGGGGAAATGGTTTGGAACTGAGGAGGGTCAGACTGGATCTGATGAAGAAGTTCTTCAGTGCCAGGTTGGATGAGGCCTTGAGCAACCAGATCTGGTTGAGAGGTGTCACTGCCCATGGCTGGGGTTGGAGTAGATGTTCCTTTCCAGATGCAGCCATTCTATGATTCTGTGTTTTTTCATGGCCCTTCTTGCTCTTCCATGGATACAGATGTCCCAGAGGCCCCAGACACTGTAGAAAACTCCCCGAGCACTGGTCGGATGGAGCTGCGGCGCTGGATGTGTTCACATGTGCCGTGTTGCTGGACCATGGCCCATCCCGTTGGCATGCTTGGTGCCAGTTGCTCAAACGCCTCATCAAAGGAGTTATTTTTCTTTCCTGGGAGGGTTCCAGCACACTTTGCAGACCCCACGAGCTCCTTACCAGTCCCTCTGCAGTTGGTGAGCGAGGTTGCTCACGAGCATCACCTTAGTGCAGAGCAGCTTTCTGCCCTGGCGAGGCAATGGACTGGCTTGACTTCATCCCATCTCTGCAGGACCTCCTAGTGGGAAAAACCCTCCCTAGGCTCCCTCTCTTGGCTCTCAAATTTAAACTGGATCTTGCCCATGGTTTTTGACTGTTGTTAATAATCTGAGCTCCTTGTGAGCCTGGAGAACTCACTGAATGGACTCACAGCATCGAGGTGTGAAGCACAAGGGCAGCCACAGTTGTCATCCCAGGTATCTTCTGCGATAGACACAGGCTAGAGCAGTGACCTGATGTGGCCTTTGCAACTCAGCCCTGGGTGGCCATGTGCCATCTCTGTTCCCCTGGGACACATCAGAGCCAGGCTCAGACTTGCATGGATGTTCCTAATTCTTCAGAAACTCACAGGAAAGGAGGGCAAGGAAAAACCAAGACAAGAAAAAGAGAAAGAAGATGAAAAATGGCATTTCTCTCTAGGCAGTGCAAGAAAGTCCTCCTCTTCCTCTCTCCCCACCACCCTTTTTTTTTATTTTATTAACATATTTGTTTCCTTTCTTGGCCTAGAAGATGGCTTTGTGTCCAAAAAATATAATATGCTCCTTCATTTCTGGCTGACAGCTTCTGAAGTTGCAGTGGAGCTCTTCCCTTCAGCATTGTGATGGATCTGTGACTGGCACCAGAGCACAGCTTGGGCAGGACTCCTGCGCTTTGGTCTGGAGCATTTCCCCAGGCTGCTTCAGGCAGTTTAACTGGAACATGAAGGTGGGACAAAGCAGTGACAGCTGTAGCAGTGGGAACTGAAGAGGACTGGAGTTATCCAGCTCTTAAAACAACAGACTGGGAGTTAGTTCTAAAAAAAGGGATGTTTTCCTCTCTGCTTTTCTCAAGTATCTGAAGAGCAGTGATGACAGAGTCGGTCTTCACCAGCTAGACCAGAAAAGCTGGGGACACTCCCAACAAACCCAACCTGCCAGGACAGCTTTAAGGGTGACACGGACTTGATGATATTAGAGGTCTTTTCCAGCCTCAACAGTTCTGTGATTCTGTGCCGACAGTGTTTGTTCCTCCTGACTGGCTCTCTGCCCAAGCCTCCCCTCAGCAGTGTCAGGATTTCATCAGATGTGATGTTGTAAGACAAGGAGGGATGTGATGGAGCTGATGAAGCTACTAAATGGTCTATTTCATTTTTCAACCACCAATTTAGCAGCTCTGGGTTTAGAGCCTCCATTTCCTTTGTAGACTGGAAATTATACGAAAACTCTTGTGCACTCTTTGCTCTGGGATGCTGAAGCACAGATACCCAGACGTTGTCCCAAAGTTAGTGAGCACCCCACAGCAGAGCTGTTACATTTCCCCCATGGACTGTGTCCCTAGTGCCAAGTGAAAGTGTAGTGAAACCTTTAAAATCACCACCAATTTTTGAAAGCCTCTGCTCAGGGTTGAGCCAACTGGCTAAATCCGTATTCACTGGCAGCAGACTCAGAAGTATGGGACTAAATATATTTCAGCCCTGCAGCCGAAGAAGGGAGGTTAAAAAATAAGTAAGAAGGTGGAATGAATGAATGAATGAAGAGCCTGAGCAGTTCCCAAAAGTCATTGCTTCTGAAATATAGATGACATTTATGAGTCTAATACCAATATTGATGTTTTCAGAGACATTTGTTCAGTGCTTGAAGTAAATACCTTCCTGATCGATAGAAATAAATGCAGCTGAGTTTTTGTTGTGTGTAGGCTTTATGTTTAGAGAAGAATTGGAGATGCCTTTTCTTTTTTTATTTATTTATTGCCTCCTTAAAAAGTTTAAGATATTGAATCATGAATGGACCATGGGAGGGGCAGATGATGGATGGGAGAAAGACAGGAGCCATTATTCGCATTCACAGAGGTTTTATTGAATATCCTGTGGTTGTGGGGTTTTTTATGTAGCCTCACCCACCAAATTATTCCCATTGATCAATACATTTCAGCTCATAATAGGGAAAATATGGGTTGGGCCCTGAGTTTTATTTGACTAGCTCTAAACATGATCTGGTTGCTACACAAAGACATAGTCCCATGCCTACAGTGTATTCTTTGGGTATTCCTTGACTCTCTTGACTGAATGGGCAGAAAAATAACCCAGTAATTAGAAAAGCAATGGGGATGCAAGGGAAGGAGGAGCAGTCCTGTCTGTTTTAGGTACAGACAGATGGTCTGGCTTAACCCCAGAGTAGAGCTTTGGTTTAATGGTAAAATCATGAGCAGCACTGCCAGTTTCAGAGGTGGACCCTTACACAAGTCTGACCTCTTCCAGTGCAGTTTCCGGGATTCCTGATGAAGGCTCAGGGCTGTTTCTTAAAAAATGCAAGACCATTGCATTAACAGTCACCATTTTTATGGGTTCAGTTATGAGGATGCTGCCTATGAAATTCTGTAAAGCTCAGCTGCTGAACCTGGGGTGCAGTTGGAATTGCCCTGTCTGAGGGGAACTAAATGGGGTTTGGACAGAACAGTGGAAATAGAACTCTGCTTGCTTACTCCAGCTCACCCCACAGCTTTCCCAGGGTGCTGGCAAGGAGAACAGGACCTCATCTTTCAAACTCTACCCTGAAAAAGGCGTTTTGTTAAATCAGCAAAAAAAGCAGAGCCTGTTTTGTGCTGACTCTGAGCTCACTTTTCTGAAAGGTGTGGTTCATGTTTAGATTGCTAAGATCTTTTCCTCAGTTTAGTTTTAGACTTGAATTTTACTTGCCCTAGGAAGAGACAACTAAAAGAGACCAAAGTGATTCAGCACAGCTCAGCTCCATCTGAGCCAGTGCATTCATCATCTGTAGCTGTCACGCAGGGAGACTCCTGTGCTGAGCACTCTTGGAATGAGAAATTTGATGCGGGGTTGTTTTATATGCAGTTCTTGTTTACCAGAAAGCTGGTTTTACATGACCAGCATATTTGGATTAAAGACAAGAAAGGGTCATCAGATACCCAGTGGTCTCTTGCTTGGTCTGTGCTTGGTCTTGCTTTTGGTACAGATGAGGCCCTGAGTAGCGCCACCGAGTTCAGGTGATTTGGAACAATCAGGGAGATCGGGAGCATGAAAGCCCAGCAATGTTTGCAGAGTCTACTGTACTTCCTCAGTAGAGGAGATTTAACTAGTCACTAGTTTTCAGATCCCACTGCAGCCAGGGCTTTCCAGCCCAGGAGAAGCAGTATGTCCTACCCCTTAGGTTTATAATGCAAAGATTAATGGAATGCCTAATCCGTGGTGGCTCCTTTGTGTCACAGTTTTAATGTCTGCATATTGTTAGTCTTGTAAAAGGGCTCGACATTGTGATGGCAGAAGAAAGAGACTGGTAAGAACTCTTTGATCATAAAAGTCTCCAAACAGCCTGTGACTGCACTGCAACTCCTGGCAGGGGATCCTTTCTTTCCTTTTTACTTTTCTTTTGTAAAGAGAACTATTTCCCATGTCCACCATGATGCACTTGACTGACATTTGGTGACAGGCTGTGGGTAAATTGGGACTTCACCATGGAGCAGCCACCAGCCAGCTGCTCCACTCAGTCCCCAGCACCATCCCCTCCCTTCTCCCTGGTGGCTGCACCCAAATCAAAGCTCCTCAATTTCAGCAGCAGGAACAGCTCACATATTACTTTCGCCAAGGGGATCTGTAGAGCCAGCACTACTGTGGAAGAGTCTGACCTACAAGCTTGTCAACTCATCTCCTGTGATTGCATGTGGAGCCATTTGCTTCACTCTCATCTTCTGGGCAGCTTAAGGTCTGCCCTGTGGACCTCCTGCTACAACAAATTAATTGATTTAAAGCCAGCAAGAATCATGGTGATTGTCTTGTAGCTTTTCTACTGAGGTAATCAAATCTTTCTCTCTGTGATGTACTTACAACATCCTTGTAGCCATAGAAACTGGGGGAATTTATAGGCACTGCACAGTTTCTCTGTCTAAATCTATATCAGCAAATAACACCATGCCAGGGAACGCTTTTAGGTACCAAAACATGCTTATCTTTCCTGTGATGTCGTTCATGTGCTCCTGGCAGGTCACTTTGTGTGTCCTGGGTGCTGCTGGGATGTAGTGGGAGTTGGGCTCTGGGATCCTTTCTTAGTTTGCACAAGGGAAATCTGCAGCAGAGATTTGATGATGAGCTCTGCGGAGTGAAAAGGAGACTTGGTGTGTTCCTGTCTGGTTCTGAGAGTGCTCTGTGCTGTCATCTCATCAAGAGTCCAATGGATGGCTATGAGGATGATTAAGGGTCTGGAGCACCTGCTTTGTAAGGAAAGACTGAAAGACCTGAGGCCTTTTAGTTTGGAGAGAAGACCACTAGGGAATTTAATTACCGTGTATAAGTACATGAGAGAAGGGTATCAAGAAGAGACAATCTCTTTTCCCTTGCACCCTGTGACAGGACAAGGGGTCCTGGGTGTGAGCGGGAGCACAGGAAGTTCCATCTCAGTGGGAGAAAAAGTCTCTTTATGGGGAGGGTGACAGAAGACTGGAAAGTGCTTCCCAGGGAGGTTGTGGAGTCTCCATCTCTGGAGACTTTGAAGACCCTCTGGCTGCCTTCCTGTGTGACCTGTGTTAGGTTCTATGGTCCTGCTCGAGCAGGGGGTATGACCAGACAATATCTTGAGGTCCCTTTCAACCCCTAAATATCCGTGCTATCTTTGTGTAATGTCCCAACACTGCAGGAGGTTGGCACCGTCTTAGTGGGACAAAAACAACTGTTCTCTGGCATGGGGTCTTCCTTACAGGAAGTCTGTCTACTGGGATTTGGGACTGTTAGTCCATCTGTACAATTAACCACATACAAAGGTCTAGGATCAGGAGGATTGGACTAGATAATCTTTCAAGGTCCCTTCCAATCACTCATGATTCAATGATTGTATGATCTCCACATGCAAATGGACTGTCTAAGGGAGGAGGCTTTGTGTCAGTTTGTGGGGAATAAAGAGGCATTTAGAAATCACTTAGAGCTGAAGACTCTCAAATTATACTTCTCTCTGAAGTCAATTTGAGTTCAAATCCCAGACAGAACAGAAAACCCCTCCAACAGAACCTGAACTGTTTGAAATGCAGTATCAGGTTTTCAGACTTTCTCGTGTATTTCTGGAAAGAAAAGCACCTGCTTCTCTAATGTTCTCCTGTGTTCATCAAAAAATCCCTCAGCTCAAAACCCAAGTAATTCTTAGCAAAAAGGCAAAATTCTACAGTGAAGGGGGGGTAGGAGGGAGCATTTTACAAGCAGCTCTATTCAAAACAAAGAGGGGGTTTAGCTACTTGGTCACAAAAAAAGGATGTGGAAAAAAAATTTAAGAGCTGTAGATAGTTTTTATGATCACATAACTCAAGAAGAGCTGATTAGGTTCTTCTGAAATGCAGAAAACATCTGAGAAATGTCAAACCCATAAAGGTATTTCTAGTGTGACTGTTTTAAGCAACTGACAACAAAGGTTTAGTATAGAGTTGCAGTCTCAGTGGTGCAATGTATCACCATGCTGACAAGGCAAGGGAAACACTAACACACAATAACCAGTGAGATGATTTTTCCGTCACTGGCAGTGGTTTGGACATTTGTGTTGCCCTCAGGTAGAAAAAGAATCATAGAATCACAGACTGGTTTAGGCAGGAAGAGACCCAGAGATCACCCAGTCCCCAACCCTCTGCCACGGGCAGTGACATCTCTCACCAGACCAGGTTGCTCAGAACCCCATCCAACCTGGCCTTGGATGCTTCCAGGGATGGAGCAGCCACAACCTCCCTGGGCAGCCTGTCCAGGGCCTCAGCCCCCTCACAAGGAGGGATTTCTGCCTCAGATCACATATGAATCTCCCCTCTTGAAGCTATCCCCCCTGTCCTACCACTAGAGTCCCTTGTTAAAAGTCCCTCTCCAGCTTTCCTGGAGGGACTTCAAGTACTGGAAGCTGCTGTAAGGTCCCCCAGAACCTTCTCATCTCCAGGCTGAACAGCCCAACTGAATGACCTAGTCTCAGTGGATTTTTAATGAGGGGAGTAGGAGAAAAATTGTAGGAACATCACCCAGTGGAGAAGAAAGCAGTTTTCTTCTTCCTCCTGATAAGAATCTTCCCGTGTACATGAGTTATCCAACCCAAGTCAACAGGATTGCTTGTTTTTACAACAGCTGTGCTCAGCAAACATCATGTTTGAGTCTTGCTCGGAGAGACCAGACATGTCTGCTGCAGATGCTGCCCGTCTGCTTGCTCTCAGCCAGTGCAGAGCGCAGCTTGAGCTGCAAAACTCTCCTGCAACTGCTTCATGCGAATGGGACACCTTCCTGAAAACTACACCTGAGCTCAGTGCCCAGCAGGTACCCTTTGAAGAGGGAGAATAAACTGGGCATTGATGGGGCAAAAAATAAACAAACAAACAAGTAAACTAATGCATACATTTCCTTCCAAAATTCTAAACTCAGGCATTTTTCCCTCTCCAAATACATCATTTTACATTTCTCATTGCTAAAAGAAAACATCTTTGCTAATGTGATGGCATGGGCTCTGCTCTCCGCTGGGCATATCCAGGCTCTGCCCACGTGTGTCCTTTGCCCTGCCCTGGAGTATCCTCCAGCACTGAGACAGGTCATTACAACTCAATATTCCAAGAGCTTCACCGCCTTTGTCTCAGGGATGCTGAATGCAAATGCAGTTGCTGTTTGTCATTGTTTTCTTCCTTTATTTTAATATTTTTTAAACATTCTTCCAAAAATTCTTGAATTAAAAAAAAGAATTCTTCAGAATCATTTCCAGCTAATTTCTACTACTTTTTCCTTGATCCACTCCTGCTCCTTAGTTTTTCTGCAGGATTTACATATTCCTAAAATCACAGAATCACAGACTGGTTCAAGTTGGAAGGGACCTCAGAGCTCAGCAGTGCCAACCCCCTGCCATAAGCAGAAACACCTCTCAGCAGACCAGGGTGCCCAGAGCCCCAGAGCCCCAGCCTTGGACACTTCCAGGGATGGAGCAGCCACAGCCTCTCCAGAAAACTGATTCTGGATTCTCTCCACGCTTACCCTGAAGATCTAGTCTAAGACCTAAACTAGGCAGTTACTTTTGAGTAAGTGCCTTTGAAAGCAACTTCTTTGACCTTCTGGATAAAATACTTCTCTGTGATCTCAAGGCCCAGACCAGTCATGCTACAGTGCTGGGATGGGAAGGGATTAATCACCCTACACAAGATCCTTGTGGCTCTTTGAGCCAGAGCAAAGCTGGATATGCATTTCCCATTTTTGCCTTTTGGGCCAAGGCTGATTGCACCTTCTGCATTCCCAGATCAGCCTCTCGTGGTGTTCAGCGCTGCACAGAGAGGGGAAGGTGAGGATGAGCTCTTTGAAATAGCAAACCAGCAGCATTTACTGTAGTTAGAGCAGAATGAGGTTTCGAGAGTTTGGTCACTGGAGTCCATTTACTTTCCAACACTTTGCATCTCAGGGCTGAAACACAGATTCTGCATCCTGAATTTCAATGACAGCCTCTCGGGAGCAGAGCAGCAGCTTTGCCAGAGACGAGTTTTCCACCTGCTGATTGCTTCAACAAAACATTGCGAACAGCCGAGCCTGGCACACACAGCTCCTGCAGATGTCTGCAGGACACCCTGGCTTGGCCTGAAGTATCAGCTGGGGGCACGACCAGTTATGTCCACACCTAGGATCCTTTAGTGCCCTTTGACGCAGATGCCAGCACAGCAATTGCTCTCTTCTGTGCAATTCAAAACATCAGCCTCTTCCAGTGGCCATGCTGTCATCTGCAGGTTCATATTCCTCAGAGATCATTTTTACATTAGGCGGTTGCTGAATCCAAATGTTCACCAGCACATTAACTGCAATGATTTCTGACCTGGTCATTTCTTCTACAACCTTATTTCTTTGTCCTAAGATCAGAAGCATGTGCTCGACAGCTACTGTGTTCTTACTGCAGTGCTAGAGGACGAAGACTCTTCCTGTGGCTGTGGTGCAGGCATTGGAGCATCCCTGAATGGAACACAAGTGAGAGGTGCCAACACTGATTATTTTAGCAAAAATGGGAAGATGAGCCTTGTGCTGCTGGATAGATTGGTCTTTGCCCATGAACATCCAGTCAGGAAGGACAGGGGTTGGGGCTAAGCTTTCTCTCCTATGTGTCCTGGAGACTGGCCATAAGAAAGCAGGATTCTTGGTGTGGGAACACACTAAAAGCTCCTTAATAAATTGTATAGAAAGAGCAAAAATAGGAGAGTTATGGTGTACTCATCCATGGGGAAACCTGCAGAGAAGGCTGGAGATGGCTCTGATAAGCCTGGCTCAGCCAGGCCGGTTGGGAAGTCGAGACTAGGGTGAAGAATAAACAAACAAATAAACAATGTTTGATAAACAATCAAACATTGTTTGATCATAACAGCAGTTAAAGTTGTAGAAAGTNGTGAAGAATAAACAAACAAATAAACATAACAGCAGTTAAAATTCTAGAAAGCCATGGTTGGGAGGGACCTCAAGTGGTCTTTGTTTGCCAGAGAAAGACTGTCCAGACTGCTTCTTCCAGAGAAATTGTCATCTAACCCATTCCGCACAGCTCCAGCAACGGCTCCTCTGCACCTTTACCAGGCAATTAATTTCAGTATTTAATTGGCTTCATGGCAAAAAAAGTTTTCCCCAATGCCTGACCAAAATCCCTCATTAGAAATTAACCCCCCTGCGCCTTGTCCTACCTCAAAGGTCATTTACCCAGGGTGGGCCACAGGGGCTTCATCATCCTGAACCCAGGATAAGGAGCAGTTTGTGCAGCCACTTTTCCTGCAGCTCTGTGCTTGCACCGCAGGGACTTAATCCAGGTTGATCTTTAGGCATTCTCACAATCATCATGATTAATAACAGGATAACCAATTCCTTCTGTTGTTTTCCTCTAGCAAAAGTAACTCAAAGCACAGGAATGAAAAGATTTTGCACTTCTGAGAGAAGGAGGGTGCAGAGTGGTTAGTAGCAGGCAGCTACAAGCTGACAATATGCAGCAGCAGCAGATTCTTTGACTCAGAAATGATGAAATGTCCCTTTTTCTATCAAGAAAAACACAGAAAATATCCTCAAGCAGTGACTGCCCTCAGGCTTGAAAAGAGAAGGCTTGGTTTCTGCTTTCTGCACTTCTCTCAGGAGTATGAAAAGCCTGATTCACCAAATTCACAGTTGATTTATTATTCCTCCTTTTTCAAATTTCTCATTTGCTTGTCAAGTTTTGGAATACAAAGGGAAATCCATGAATATAAAAATCCCACAAAACATCCAGAAAATAGATAAACACAAATGAGCTCTCTTCCAGCACAACTAGGATCTCCTTTAGCTCCTAAATGCAGCTCTGTTGTTCCCATTCTTTGAGCGCTGCACAGCTATTTACTGCTCCATTGTAGTCGTCCTGTATCTTCTCCCCCCTGCACTAATGCATTCTGTTGTTTCTGAAAAGAAGGAAATCAAATACTTGCCTGATGTAAATCAGGATAAAGGAGCAATTTATAACAGGCTTCTGGAAATCACGAGCTGGGCATTGCAGAACAGAGTGAGCAGTTCCTGCGAAGCAATGGGTGCTTCCAGTCATGGAGGTACCCTGTGGTTCAGGTAACCCATCTCACCAGGAAGGATTGTAAAGCGACTAAGAGCATCCTCTGCTACCACGCAGACTCCACCACTGGACCCCAGACACAGCTAATTGCAGTGAATTTTTCTTCTTTCCACACATAAATAAATCCAGTTAGGTTGGTGGCTGAGGGAAACCTTTGAGGCCATGGGTGGAGAGATCTTGACCTCCCTGCAGACTATGGTGTCTTTAGAACAAGTGTCCAGGAGCTGTTCTTTGTACAGGTCCTGTTGACCTATCTGATGGAGTGTGGGATGTATGTGGCTACCAGCAAAACCTTGGTTCTAGAGCAGTCAGAAGCAGGAGCTTAAGTTTGTGGCATTTTTGCTCACAAACAAAATCCTCCAGAAGGCAGAGATCTGAAGGGAAGAAGCTCTCCCCAGGCAGAATCTGCAACAGCAGGTTTTTGTGCTTCTCAGAAGTGAGTCACTGCCTGCTCTGGCTGTGCAGAGCTTCGATGGTGTGGCCAGAGCTGGGGGCTGGTTTCTGTCCCCATCTGTAGTTGTGCTGCTGAATGAATGATGTATTTGAAGGGACTCTGGGATGGGTTTATGTAAAAACAGTCAGTCACCACAAGGTTTGGGTCATTTCCACAACTCTGAAGGTGTTTCCTGACTGCTTCTCTATCCAGGAAAATTTTTAGCCAAGACCAAGGCTCTTCCTGCCCCATCTGCTTCCTGGGGTCTCTGTGACCTTTTGGATTTGTGGGGTACAGACTGGTCTCCCAAGCTCTCGAGGTGGGTGTTAACCATTATTTTTCTTCCAGCTTCCCTCCTTGCTTATTGCTTTCTCTGGTTTTTCCTCACTTTCTGGACCAGCAGATAGAGGTGGATGTTGACGCTGTTAAAATTAGGCACTGAGCAAAGCGGAGGGACACACAGTGCTGCTCACCCCCTCCCCCCCCAGGCTGAGCTCTCATTAAAGCCATCTCCAGAAGATTAAATGAATGTGTCTCAGTGGCTAGTAGCAGCATCAGATCTGGATGGAGAGTGCAGGGAAAGAAAGTGTGGAGGGGGCTACTCAGAAGGGGCAGAAAAGCAAAGGAGCTGCAGGAGCTGGTGCTGCTGTGGGGCAGAGTTAAGGGCATTGTGGGTGCCATCCTCACATACACACTCATCTGTGGGAAGACCTAATGCATTGAGCATCACCTCTGCTTCCAGGAGCCACAAAGCTGTGGCAGTTCAGCTGCTTCTGTCACAGCCGCTGATGGTGTAGAGTTACCCTTCCATCACTGCCAAGCAGCTCCAAACCCCAAACTCACCACTCTGGTAAAGCAAAGCCAAGCCTGGCCATGCAGAACCCCAGAGGAGAAGCAAAAGGCAGCAAACGGCTTGGCACAGGTCTGAATGACCCCAGCTCAGGTTTGGGAGAGGAGGATGTACAGGTCAGCTCAAAGGGCTACCGGGCAGGAGTGACCAGGACCCAGATCCCAACTGGTTCCCGGCAGAGGGTGTCAGAGCTGTGCGCTGAGCAGCCAGAGGTTGCAAACTCGTCAAACCATTCAGTTTCCCAGCAGGTGCAGGATCAGCGCTCAGTGCTGACCTTCTTGCCCTACACTAACAAGGCCAGACATGTAGCAGGATTCACGTTCCTGGAGCAAGCCTGGTCATGAAGGAAGGCAGAGAAGCTGAAGTCTAAAGGCAATGTCTCAGCAGAAGGTAGGAACAGAGGGGTCAGCCTTTCTGTAGCCACAGAGGTGCTCAGGCAGCCCCATCTCACTGAACTTTATGGCAATTAGATAACTTCACGGCTCTAGCTTAGCCCTCCGAAGGTGTTCTTGTAGCCTTGGCTATGCAGGAAACAGCATCTCTCAAGGTCTGCTGGAAAAGGGCAGTGCTAGAGAATGAGACACAAAATACAGCTCCAGTCTTTGGGGAGGTTTGAGGATTTGAGATTAATTTTCCCTTCACATCAGGATGAAAGGGAAAATGTAGAAATATTTCACCAAGCGGAATTTTCATTTTGGAAATGTCAGAACCCCCATCTGGAAATGCCTAGTTCTGTAATACTGAAGCAGGATGATCTGACAAAGCAAATGTAATATATAAATATTAAACACCTATAAAATATTTATCACATTCTATATTATTTAAATTCTTATTACACCTCACTGTGTTGCGTTAAAACAATAGTGTAAACCCGGAGTAAAACCCAACAAGAAACTGGAAATTAAGTGCCCCATTTCACTACCTATTGTTTCTGTTTCCAAGGGTGACTTATTCCCATTAGATCTTCCCATTTTGGAACAAGAAGCCTTTTCCTTTCTTGAAATACTGTTTCATTACACACTACAACCTCCCAGGTTGTAGCACTAGGTACCGTTTCAGTGCTCCCAGCAAGGGGTCTCAGAAATGTTCACCCAGGATAGGAGGTTTGTTTGTGTAATTTCAGATACTAGGTGATCAAAGAAAGGAGGAGAGGATGGGAGAGGCTTTACTGCCTCCTAATTTCAGTAAGGCTCCCTTGCTTGGAGACTCTCCATGGAGACCCCATCACTGGTCTAAATATCTTCCACATCCAAGCACCTTAAGCCCCAGGATGGCCAGTCAAAGGGGAGCATGAGCTCTCAGGGGGCACATTTTGCCAATCCTGTCTTGAAAACAGCACAGGTTCACACTTGCTGGAAGTTTAGAAAGGCAGGAAAAGATGAGAAAGGCAGTGCTGGGGCTGGTCATCTCAATGTCTGGAGGAACCTTCTCAGTGGGTGGGATAATCCCCACAGGACCCACCCACAGGCAGAAGAGCCAGGAGTTTGCAAGCCCAGCCAGCAAAGCCCTGAAATGTGCAGCCAGGGATTAAAAGGCTTCTTTAAAGCCACACACGGAGTCTGTAACAGAAAATGAACCTGTTTTTCCTGATGGAGCTGCCAGGTCTCATGCTAACAAAACAAAGATTGTGGGTTCTTTTCAGATCGACTGGGCAGTTTGCTGAAGGGAGGTAGCATCGCTCAAGTTTAAAACCTAAAATGATATTCAAGATTCTAGATCAGTTATGCGGCTTCTGCTCAGCCCGACAAAGGCATTTCCATCCTTTAAAAACAAGTGTTGTGATTGCAGTTTATGTAGAGTACACACAGCCAATTGAAATGTAATAGCCTCCGTGTTCCTGAGCTCATTTCTGCATTGCTGTGGCTTATGTCTTTATGTCTTTAGGACATTAAATCATCCCTAGGGTCTCGTGTTTTCTTACATCCTCTAGCACAGTTTCTTTTATGGTAGACTAAGTCTCTATATGGGAGATTAAGTTTTACAGCGTGATGCCTCAATCCAATTTTTGTTACCACTGCCTGTTCTGCAGACTTCCCCGCACACGTGGCGTAAGCTCTGGCTCGCAGGAATGGTTGACATTGCTTCAAGTTGACACCTACCAGCTTCCAGCTTCGTAAACAGGAGCTGTAACTACAAACGGACAGAGGTCTCTAGCTGCACCTTAGCATGGAGCAGGATGTTGGGAGAAAAGGGAACGATATGGCAGTGTTTGGGACTTTAAAAAGTCATTCACATTGCATTTCACTGCAGTACCCTTTCTTCACGACTGGGAAGCAGCCTGCAGTCGCAGACTGGAAGTGAAGGCAGTGGCCACCAGGAAGTTTTCAGTAAATTTTCTGTTGTTGCTTTTGTCAACATGGAAAAATGCCAGCTTGTGACACCCAGCAGAGGCAGATATGAAGCCTCACGTGGCTTGACATTTGTCTTGAGATAAATGCTGCTGCAGCCCAGACATCTCTGTTTTAAAAAAGGAGTCTCTGGAAGTTGAATCAGAGACTTTCTGGTCACAACTTTTTGTTTATTTAGACCAGAAAAAAAGAAATTAAGAAGCTGAAACCAAAACAAACTGCAGCATCTTGACTGAATCTTGCTTGAATCCCACCTTCTGCACCATGGGAGGAGGAATCCTGTCAAGTTTCTCTAATTCACAACCATTTTTTGGCAGAGCTCAAAACAGAAAAGCATTTTGCTGGTACTGAGACCTTTCCTGAACAAAGCTCAACTTCTCCTTTGGCTCGAGCTAATAGCACTGCCCTTCCCCAGGACCTGTGTGAGGACATGAAAAGGATCAGGAGATGCTCAGGCGATACAATAATGGGGCCAGTTAAGCAAGACAGATTGCTGTGACCTCCTGTGACTGCAGTGCTGTGTTCAGGTGTGAGGGGACATCGTCACACTCCCATACAGCAGGATGTGCCTTGTTGATCCATTCTCTTTTTATGTCTCTTTGCCTCATTGCCTTTTGCTCTCTAACTGCCCTGCCAACAAGCTTCTCATTATGTAAGTCCCCAAATGTATCACTGAGAAAACAAAACCAAAGGAGAAAACATATTTAGCTCTAATGATGCCCAGGCTCGTTGTGTTTGGATCTGCTGCAATTTAATGAGCAAGGGAGTTGCAACCTTGTTGGGAGGATGAGCAGAGAATGTGGATCCTCCAGCCAGAAGCAGGGTTCTGCTGGTCACGGGGGACTCAGTGAAGGTACAAGTGACCTGGAGAAAATACACTGTCAGTTTTAAAGTCAGGTTTGACATTTAACTAGGGAACACCAGGAAATTACAAGTGGGAGGAGGTGGAGTCTTGAGGTGGATCTGAAGAGGTGGATCGTGACCTGCAGCAGACAGAGTACATGATGCTGCTGGAAAATCTCTGCAGCTCAGGGATCTGCGACTGCAAGTATTCAAACAGATGTTACTGGAAAATTAATTTCCCTATCTTTAATGTAGAGGCCATGAGGAAGGGCTGTTGGGTCACCAGTCCTTTCTCTGGCACCTGCCTAGCCTAGCACAAGAGGATGATGGACACTGCCACATCTCCCAGGAGGTGCTGCCTGGAGATGGGGTCCAATCTTTCTAGATCCTCTCTCCACCAATTTCTAGATGCCCACACTTTTCCTGGACACCCTTGGTATCAGGAACGTCCACCAAATCAATCTGCTCTTCTGCATCCTCACGGCCTTCAAACACTGTTCTCACCTTTCCAAATTACTTACTGCTCAGCCACCCTAGAGGTGTTCCTCTCTTTTCATCTTCCTTCCTAAGTCAGTCCCACCAATGCTTTAATTTTTTTTTCTTTCCCATTTTTCTGATCTCACTCCAATCTCTCTCTTAACGAGGTGCTTTGAGCTGCTTGTAAAACCCAGTTCAGTCTCAACACCCCCAGCAATGGCAGGGCTGGCTGGTGGCAGAATCTGTCAGAAAATCTCCTGCAATGCCAGGCATCCTCCTGAAAAAGACCATTCCATGCAGCACCAATTATCTCATTTAACACTTCTGAGCTTTGGATTTGTCTGGTCAAGCCCAAGGCTGGCTCTGTGAAATTTCTTTCCCATTATCTCAAGGGCTGTGGGAGCCGCAGGCTGTTAGCCACAGGGCCAGGCATGCCTGAGACAGGGGTGTGCAGCATCTTCCCTGCAGCATTTCAGTGCCATTCACAGCCTTTCCCATTTCCATCCTCAAGGGAAGATGATGAGGATGGGAGTTTCACGGGAGCAGCTGCAAAACCGTGGGAGTTTTTACTCTGTGATAAATTTGTAAAAGTAGTATTGGTTTCAGTTCAATTTGGACCCAGATCAACAAGCGAAGGGGGGAAGGAAAATAAAAAAAGGAATTTCTTACAAATTCGCTTTTTGGCCTTCTCTAGCGAGTGTCTCTCTGCTCAAGGACGTGATGAGTTTGTGAATGCCTGCTTTTCATCTCGCTGCTGTAGCTCACTTCTTGTAGCCAGGAAAAGAGGCTGTACAGAAGGTAAAAACCCAGTTGGGTTCAGATAAAGCGAAGATGGGGGTGACGGGACTTGATGGATTAATCTCAGTGTCCAAGTGGTGGTTTGTCTCCTAATAGAAGCTGCTTATCCTAGAGCAGATGTGAAGGCCAGTGTTTTTCAGGTGCGGATGAATTTGGGGGGTATAGAGGGAAAATTTTAAGGGTTTGGTTCTTTTTCAATCCACACTGCAAATTCATTCTGTGGGGTCTGTTACACATCCTGGGTGACATGAGGCATCCTCATCTGCAACCTCTCTGCTTCCCTCAGATCCCAGCTGTTTCCATGCCCACTTTTTATGCCCTTAAATCTGTTCTGTATTTTGATGAAGGTGTTTGATCCTGTCTGTGTACCCTGCAGATATTTCTGAGGTAGGCTCTGTTGATGATCAGATCTGCACCGGTCTCACATGTCCCCTGCCGACTGCATCCAGCAATTTCAGATGCTCTTGCTTTGAACTGAACTCAGCACCACAAACACAATTCAAGCAAACAGCTTGGCATGGTCCTTTCAAATCCACACTTCAAACTCACTGGAGCATTCCAGCAGGGTTTGGAGGGACCTGGGGCTGATTAAGTCCTCTCCTAATCTCTTGGGCTATTGTGTTCAATGAGAAGTGTAAACAGATTGAAACAGTAAACTGAAACAGAAAAATGTCAGTGCATTAAATTCTTGGCTGCAACCTAGCAAAGGGACATAGATCGTAAAGGGGAAAGGGAAGGGGAGAGCTAGGAAGGAGCTTTTCCTTTATGAGCCTGTGACGAGCATCTTTCTAGTGGCAGGGTGAGGGGTATGGGAGCAAACCAGCCAAACTCTCTGCAGGTGTGAAAGGGAAGGGAGGGATGCTCCTTGCCAGGGTGTCTCCTGCTCCACAGGATGTGAAGAGCTGTGTTGTGCAAGTCCTTGGGCACCAAACACTCAAATCACAGAGCAGAATCATAGGATCATTAAGGTTGGAAAACACCTCTAAGATCAGCAAGTCCAACCATCAACCCAACCACATTCCTGTTTTTGGAACACCTCCAGGAATGGGCAGCCTGTTCCAGTGTTTGGCCACTTTCAGTGAAGAAATTTTTCCCCATTTCCATAACTCCGTGGTGAAACATTTCATTTCACCAGCCTGACCACGCCTGCTGCGCTGCCGTGTTGCACAAGAGGCAGCTTGGGGTTGTTTCTTACTTGCATTCCTCTCAGCCTTCCTTCTGGTTGCACAGCAATACCCTGGTTTGTCCCCACACACCATGAACCACACAGCCACCGGCACAACCAAGGGCAGAGGCAAGAACAATGTGTGACCTTACCAGGGGATGATTTCCCCCACAGAAGGTTTCCAACCTGACCCAACAGGAAAGGATGTGAAAAGAACCAAGCTAGCCCTGTTCAGGTCCAGGCAATGCAAGGCAAAGCATTTCAGAGCAAAATTGTTCCTCTCTTCCTGTTTTCTAAGTAGAGCTATTGTCCTAATCTCTGTGTGAGTTCTGCACAGACACTATTTGCAGAGACTTTCCCGGAATTCTTTGTATTTTACCGTGCTCTGTTTTAGGAGAAAAACAACTAAAAAGCCAACAAAACCAACAAAAAAAGAATGAAAAACCATCTCGTTTTCAGCCAGAAGTTCCCAATTCCAAGGTATTTTTTTAAACAAAAGATTTAATGGGTTTTTTTTCCCTGAAAATTTAACATTTCTACTGATTTATCCCTACATTTTAAAATGGACAGGAGCAGTGTTTGGTGGAAGTGTCTTTTCCATCTTTCAAAACTGAGTAAAAATCACCACCCCGAGCCCAAAGGGCAATTGCTCTGTAGCTCACAGCAGCTGATAATGGGGAGCATGGCCAGATGCCATAGTGGGCCTTGCAGCCCAGTTGGGAAGACCTAGCTTATAGGGAGGGCAGTCACTTTGAAATGATCCCTGTCATGAGACAGAAAATTGGTTTTCTTCCCCATTATTACCGAATTGTGTGGAAAGCTACGATGTTCCCCAGCTCTGGGACTTGGACAAACACTACTGCTTTGTCTCGAAGGCTACTGCAGAGTAAACTGTGCACCAGAGTGTTTTTTGGCACTGAGATGCTTATGTGGGCTGTACGGGGAGTCATTCCTGTGCAATGTCATTGCATTTCTGTGTGTGTTACTCTGCTCTGCTCCAGCGGCTCCTGGGGACTCTTACTCGGTACTGTCCTTGTATCACTGTCCTTTGCTCTTCTGCATCTTGTTGGCCCCATCTCAGGGTGCTCAGTAAAAGACTCCTTGGGGAATCTTACTCATTATTATCCTTGTATCACCGACCCTCTCTCTTCTGCATTTTGTTGTCCCTGTCTCAGGGTGCTTGGAACAAGCTCATGGCTGGTGTGTTTCCCCAGGCAGGTTCATTGGCTCAGAGTGCATCCCAGTCACAGCTCCTGTGTGCTGAAGTGGGAGCTATTAAGGGTGTCTTGTACTTGCAGTGTTCAAAGAGCACCTTGAGGCTATAGAAGACCCCCAAGACCATGCTGTTTGTTAGCAAGAACACAGTCTTGCTGTCCTCAAGGGCTTTCAGAATGAAGAAGGTATCCTCAAGGCACATCTTGGCTGCTGCGAAGATCCAAATCATAGGACCTCCTATCCCATGAGCACACTGAGGGGTACACCAGGAGCTGAGACAACCACAATGCATGGAGAGCCCCAGGCTGGGCACCACAGCAGGATGTTCTGGTCCTTCTGTGACTGTGGCAAGGTGAGGAGTAGGGAGGAAAATAGCCACAGAGAGTAAAGTACATTAATTTCAAGCTATATTAAGAACAGCCAGGGACAGGGGATCAATTTCTGACAAAGAAAAAAATCCAGCAGGAGAGACATCTTACTTCAAAGTTGCTTGAGTGCTCTGGAAGGAGTCACTTGCCCTGTATAACCCGACCACGAGGCACTCAGTGGAGCTGGTGTGAGCCAAGTAGAAGGAGGCAACGTGAAGCAATGAGACTTCTGTAGGAAAGGGATTTTTCTGTAGTTTTTTCTCCCTTGTAGCAAGAGATAAGGCTAGGGGAAACAGCTGTGAGCTGGTCCAAGGGAGGTTTGGGATGGGTACTAGGAAAAATTTCTTCAGTGAAAGGGTCTTTGCCCTTCACTTCAAGAAAGAGA
>VZRI01006436.1:208872-237123 GCA_013397515.1 Upupa epops | reverse complement strand
GTTTAAAGGACATGTAGATGTGGTGCTAAGGGTTGTGATTTGGTGGTGATCTGGCAGTGCTGGGGCAATGATGGGACTCTACCTTCTAACAAAAGAGATTCTGTGATTGTTTTGAAAAATGAGCATGTGGAGGAGGAATGAGAGTGGAGAAGCTCATGGATCAGAAGGTCTGGGAGGGATTCAGATGGAGCCTGTGAAGGCAGATACTGCTGAGATGGGGTTGCTGGTTGTTGAGGGACACATTCATGGGAGAAGGGAGATTCAGGACTGGAAGCAGTGTCTGCACATGGAGCTGGGTGAAGCTCTGAGGACAGTTTTCCTTCAGTATCAGGATGAACAACGGAAACAAAAAATTAGTATTTGTTTTAGGAAGTATTGCACTTCCTGAGAAATTCATCAACACGGGTAAACACTTTGTGAAGCACATTGAAATTTTATTTACACACCATTTTGCAGCAGAATGTCATGATTATGAAAATTATCTGTAAGGTTTATTCCCTGGGGAGAGCGGAGGAAAGCTGAAAGCAAGGATTCACCTCTGTATCTTCCAGACATTCGTCTCTGTTGCAGATGACTGATAGAGCTTAGGCCATGAAGGTCGCTGCAGAGATACCTGTGGATGGTTAATGCACTCCGAGTCAGACAAACAGCAAGTGGAGTGGACGTAAGAAAAGATGAAGGTCATCTCCGTGGCCATGCTGCACAAATCTTCTTCTTCACAGCTTTCTGATCCCAACTCAGAAAGGTCTCTTTATTTAATTTAGAAAAGAACTGCTTTCTATCCATCGCTGCAAAACAAAACCTGCCAGATAAACGGAAAGCACACAGGCCATTAATTTCAGCAGGACTCCGGCTGCTCTGCCTACCCGTTCGGCAGAGAAATCACAGTTATAATGCACTGAGTGGCAGGAAGAACTGGGAGAGAACATTGTCCGCAGCTGCTCAGAAATATCCATCTCCTCCCTTTCAAACCGGTCTTCTTTATTTGTCTTCTTCTTGGTCCTTTTTTATATTTTTTATGAGAATCTTGCAGGCAGCAGCCTCCATCTCTGCCCTTGTGCACTGAGTCAGAGCCCGTGAGGAAAAAATAGCAAGTGATGATAGAACTAATGGTTGTTTTCAGGAATAGGCACAAAGGGCCCTGGGTGAAGTCACTGGGCCCAATGGCTCCTTTGCTTCTCTCAGACCTGTTTTGTGGTGGCTGGGACAGAAAATTCAAGGGCTTTGCAGTAAAGCTCAGCGTTAGCAGCAACGTGGGCTTTTCTCAAGTACCTGGAAATGCAGCGATTTGGGGCATTTACCTAAAAATGCCTTTTAAAAGCCCCTTTTGAAGGTGGTGAAGCTTTAGTGCTTCCTAAATATGAGAGCTCTTCTCATCATTCTTGAGTCAGAATCATCCAACGCAGAGAAATCCAAAAGCAAACCAAGCCAGCGTTGTAAGTTTTCTTTGTGAAGAAACTGTCCAGCTTGCTTTAAGTGACCCCGGAAGACTGCTCTGGAAAGACTTCACTGATGGAAGAAGAAAAACATAATTTAGGGCTGACAGCAGAGCTTTTTCATCTCTCTACAGCTACCTGCAGGGTAAAATTTTCCAGTGCCAATCTCTACAAGGAGTTTTGCAAATGTTCCAGGTTCAGCAAAGTGCCTTTAGTGTTTAAAAGGAGACCGTTTGATCCTCTCACCATCTCACTCAGCATTTTGGGAGATTCTCCTAGGTAGCTGTAAAATCTCCCCAGGTTAGAGAGGCTCACTCGCTCCTCTGTTCTCTCCTTCAATCTGGCACCAAGAGCCAAATGAGCAGATGAGCAGGTGAGGATAAACTTGCACTGTGTCATGCTGGTACTTTCAACAACTTTCAGGGAATCTCCATGCTACAGCTGGTTGCTTTCCTCAAAGCATCACAACAAGTGAGCCAGACTACCGCTCTCATCTCTTGGCCCAACGTCTCAGTTACTTCTACCTCAGCCGATGATACTTTTTCTTTTCCAATTTAATCTCTTGGGTTTCCTGGAGGTCTCTTTTTTATAATTAAAATAATCGTGTAAGACTCCTCTGACGTGAACTCTGAGCTCAGCTTCTCGTTTAACAGAGCATTTTGCTCAGGCAGTAAAGCGGGAGCGGTTTTGCTCTTTGTCAGCCACAGCTGTTGAGCAGTCAGTGCACACTCCATTGGCTGAAATGCACCCAGCATGGGGAGGGCAGATGTTTCATTCCAGTGGCCTATCAGGAGCAGCCCGAGGTTCTAGAGGATGTTAGAGAGAGGATGCAACACAGCTCTTTAAGTCATTCCACCCATTTGCTCCCCTTGCTCAGTGATGCTCAGCTGTCCATCACTGAAGGGCCATTTCATGTTCATCCTGGGTTTGCTCTCTGAATTGTTCAGTCTATTCCTCAGGTGTTTGTTCAGCAGATCATCAGTCTTGTTGAGGTCTGGGCAGCCAAAGGCCAGCAGCTCCAGAAAGCACGTCCATCACTGTACCAGTACTTGTCTTCCTGAGAACTGCTGTTTTCTTTTCCAGCACATATCCCCCCTCCAGCACCAACAAGATCTGAATAAAAATAAGCTTCCTCTGCTATGTTGTCAATAAATGATGCCCACAAAAGCAGAAGGGTTCCTCAAACCAGCTAAGACAGAACCTCTGCTTATTTTTGATATGTAAGGAAGGACTGCAATTAATTGCTCAACGTTCTTTCCAGAGAATGTGATTGCTGCTGTGGCAACATAACAAGAGAGACTATTTTCCACACGATGCTTCATTAACTTGACCCTAATTGGCCAAGTAAACAAAAACAAATTGCTGCTCAATCTTGACTTGGACTGTGTCTCTTAAAGCAGTCAGTCCCAGACAGGCAGAGAGGGACTCTGTGCTTAAGACAGAGGTTGCTTAAATAAGCAAGAAATCCTTCAGCTCAGAAATAATCCTGCACCTGCTATGAATAATCAGCTGAATGCTTTCATGGTGTGACCAGAGACATCAAGAAAACAGTTGCTTAAATTATACAAAGGCGCTTTCCCCCTCCTTCTTCTATTAATGATGATTGGGAGTGAATTAAGTGGCTTGGCTGCTCATTTGTTATCCCTTGTGCTCTCCAGTGTCTCTAGGAGGAGAATATCAGGCAGAAGGAAGAACACAGAGTCACAGAATCACAGACTGGTTTGAGTGGGAAGAGACCCCAGAGATCACCCAGTCTCAACCCCTGCTATGGGCAGCAACACCTCTCACCACACCAGGCTGCCCAGGGTCTCATCCAACCTGGTCCTGGACCCTTCCAGGGATGGAGCAGTTGCAACTTCCTTGGGCAACCTGTTCCAGGGCCTCAGCACTCCCATAGTGAGGAATTTCTAAAGTGGCTGCTCTGAGAGTGACACCACCCCCAGCCAAATGGGATTTTGGGGTGTAAGCCATCTCCATCTCAAATGTCTGCACAGGCAAGCTGCTGCCACCTCCAATGTGCTGAAAACCCTCGAAAGCTTGCTAAGGGCTGAAAGCAGAGGCATCACCTTGTGTTCAGGATTGAATCAAGTGCTGTGGCTTCTGGCTGAGCCCAAAGAATGGTTTTACAAGTGGCTGGCTGCATGATCGCTGGCACAGCCCCTTCGTCCATGGTAGTCCATGGCTGCTTACAGAGAAAAAAAAGTGTCAGATTGAAGTGGCCGTAATATCTCTCCTGATCATTTGGCTTAATTTCCCCTGTGAAGGTCAGATTAATCTCACATCAGAGCATCCCCATTGCAGACGTCTAAAGCTGTCTGAGTGGGTTACGCGCTGACTTCTTCACAGACAGTGGAGTTTAGGGTGGGAACCTGGCCAACCAAAGATATCTGCTTTGGGCTGAGCTGAATTGCATCAGACCCCATTAACAATACTGGCTTATCAATGGCTTCCACTGACCTTAAAAAACCATCCTCTGAACACATAGTTCCGTAAAAAATATCTGCTTCTTCTCAAACTGCCCATGTTTGGATGGCAAAACACCTGACAAATCAATTCTCCCATCTTGGATGTCATGTCTTGATGTAACTGCAGGTTGAATACCTGGAGAATCCTGACTTGCAGGGCCTCTGCTCAGCAGCAGCCAGTGTCTGCTAGGCAGGGGGAGAGGCTCTAACATCAATTCCCTCTCTGTCTTTGTCCTTTCCTCATTCCTTTTTACCCAAAATATCCTAAGCCAATGACAGAAGTCCTGTTGACTCCAGCAGATCCAGGATCTTGCCCTTTAAGTTCATAAAAGCTTTCCTGACGGCTGCTGATGCTTGCTGGGCAAGGGTTAAAGTTGTGTTCAGCTTTGGAGACAGGAAATAAAATGTTTACATCTTGGATCATTAGCTTTTCTCTGGCAGAGTGCATAGCATGAAATTCAAGGGCACTATTTACCCAAGGACAAAAAAGGATTGCAGAGACTCAATTTGTCACCTTTGTTCATTAAACCACTACCAGGTCCCAACTTCTAGAAGTCTCCAGTGAATTTCAACCTCACAGACAATTTGGGCACCAAATGCTGCAGAGCTCTTACAATCCAGATCCCCTACTCTGGCACTTGAGAGTCTTCATCTGTAATTGCCATTTTCTTCTTATTTTAGTTCCCAACACGATTTTAAATGAGCAGGAGCAGTACAGCCAAAGATGGAAACCCGAGGAGCACAAGGCTGCTTGCTTGCATGCCCCAGTTACCCAGCACAGAGTCCTGCTGGTTCTTCTGTTCCATCTTCCTCTATTCTGAGGATCTTGAAAGCTTTTCTGCACAGCAGGACTTCAGCCAAAGGAGGGGTGGGAAAAGTCCTCTGTATTTCTGAGAGGAAATGCAGGATGAATTTCTCTCAGCAGGAGATGATCTGAGGTTTGGTTCTGCAGGCGTTTGTAGAGGTTGGGTACCCTGGACAAGGAAGATAACTGTCCATCTAGTTTTGTTGTCTTCTCTGTGCTAAGGAGCTGAACCAAGCTCAAATCCAGCACTGGGAGCACGGAGATACAACTTCAGGAGCCCAGGAACATCAGCTCAGCTGAGGATTAAGCTGAACACCTGGCATTTTCTAATTGCAATTTTGCATTTGAGGCTCCATGGTGCTCCTCCCTGGGCTCCTCCACCCCTCAGTAATCCTGACTCTAAATGATTGGTGAATCTGTGCCAGATTGGCAGGAATGACTCCTGTGGGCTTCATGGCTGTTGGATCAGGTCCTGCCTGCAAGATCACACTGTAGTGATGAGGAAGAGCACGATGATTTGGAGAAAAATTATGTGTTTATGAGCATCATTTATTTCTTTAGAGATTGGCCACTGAAGCAGAGCGGATGGACTGGCCAGGCTTCCCCTGCACAGCAAACTGCTTAATCTCTCTGAACTGTCAACAGCCGTCTGTGGCTTCCCATCAATTACCCCTAAAACCCATCCTGGAGAGGCAATGAAAACTCTCCATTTCCACAGCACTAATACCAGAGCTGGCTTTTAATGGCCCAGAGCTGCTAAACACATGAAATATGGTTTGTTTAGAGGCATCTGCCAGTGAAGGGAAGATGGGTTGAGGGGAGGAGGATTGGGAAGGAGTAGGTGTTGGAGGGAAGTTTTATAAGGCCCTCATGGCTAAAAAATTTTACAGGGAGAGTAAACAGTGAGAAAGAGCTTGGGAAGCACCTCTGCAAAAGGACTGCGTATGCCTGCGTTTTTGCAAGGGAAATAAAAGAAAGTATCTGGGAGTTTCTTTAGAAGGGCTTTGAAAGCCCGTGGCAAACCTGAGGAGCCCATGTCAGATCACTGGGGTCTAAAATAAATATTTGATTGGGATTTCATCCTGCCTCTGCAAGAGGAAAAGGTGAGAAGCATTTATGATGACCTTCCTAGGCTGGCTGTACCAAGTCGATAGATTCAGGGTGTATGAATTCACTGGTGGAAAAATCTCCTTTGATGTGAAGAGGCATGTCACCGGGGAAAGCAGTAAACCCCACAGATGAAAAAATCCCAAACACACACTCCCCCTCTCCCCAGCACAAACAAATCCACCACCCAGCTCATTCCTGGAGTTTGAAACCAGTAAATAATCAAAACACCAAACAAACCTCTGCAAAGCAGAGAGGAAACAGCCATTGCCCAACCCAGACATCATCCCGACAACTAATCATGTTGGCCATGCAGCTCAACAGTGCAACTGGAAGCCACTCGCTAGGAAACATCGTGTCTTTAGCAGCAGATCCCGCTCGCCCTCATTCCCCGTTTCTGTCCTTGCCAATCGCCTCAACGGAAGGATTTTCATCTGGTTTTGATGAAAGCAAAATTAAAGTAATCGTCACAAAAATGTATCTGAATGCAGCCCAGCCAGTGGAGAGGAGCAAGGAGGGGAGAGCCCTATGCTGGTGCTCATGGGGCTGCACTGGCTGCAGGTACCAAGGATGCTGCCTGCTCACAGAAAGCAGGAGATATTGGTCAGAAATGCAGATATTCTTCTTCCATAAAATAAACAAGCAAATCCATATTTGCAGTTTCTTCGTAAGGCCGAAGCATTATCACTGGGGCTGAGGCAGCAGTTATCATTAGGTTTTGCTGGCACAAGCCAGAGGAGACTCATATTTGTGGGTTCATGGAGCTGGAGCCCCCTCCTTCTTAGGCTGCCTGGTTGTTTCTGTGTCTGACAACAAGAAAAATCTGTCAGCCTTGGGCAAAAATCATAGTTTGAGCAAATCTGTTTAAAACACTTCTAACTGACATCCAAATGATCGTGCATGCTCCTCCCTATTAGACATTTCTTCCTGCTAAACTGAGCCTGCAGTTGCTTCTGGCCTTTGGGATTCAACTCTTGAACCAAGAGCCTCCTGCTTGTTTTGCAGCTACTTGTGGTCACAGGTGCCTCCACCCCACAGTTTATTAACTGCAAGTAGCATTTAAACACCTTGCAGTTGTTTTCAGACACTCCAGCCAAGCTGATTGTATGGCCTGGCAGTGGCAGGAATTGCTGAGGAGATGCGCAGGTCTGTTTCTGGCTTCCCACCATGGGCTTCTGGGGACTGGTTTTCAGTGTCAGTATAAACCATAGAGAAATCAGGCTCCTGCTCATAGTGCTCAGGCCTCTGCATGGCAGTTCATGCTTATTGCTGGGATTTAGGGCTGATTTGGAAGAGCCAAGACAGTGTGAGATGCTTCTTTTCTGAAAGCAGCCTCTTGCTGGAGGTCGCTATCACATGGAAAGGTCCATACAGCTGCTGCAGGGGGCTGGATTTGCTCCTTCTCTTATCTTTGATGTTCCCAGCTTCTCCTGTGTTTCTTTTACCAAAAACAGGCGAGAGGAACGCTGCATTATAGCTGATGATACCTGAAGACAGGAAACTGCACTCTCAAGTATCTCCTTCACTTTGTCTCTGGGCTGAAAAAGACCTTCCTTCCTTTCTCCCTGTGTTTCGGTTGCTGGTGTGTCCTGGGTGCAGACCAGCACCCAGGGGACGGGTGTCCATCCTGCTGACACTGCTCTCCAGAGGTTTAGCCGTGATGCACAAACACCCTTTGGAGCTGTTTAGATATTTACTGAGCTATCACCCTCCCAGACCCAGAGAGCTGTAGGCATTTTTGCTGCACACACCTGTGGGCAGGTATAAGCAGGAAGGTGCAACTGGGATCCTCCAACCAAGACTGATGGTCATTAAGTGTTGTACAGAGCAACTCCTCTTTCTCCTTACTGCTCCAGGAGGCATTTCTGTCAGCAGGGCAGGAAGATGAAGCTCTTGAACATAATGGTATGTCAAACAGGTCTGTGAAGATTCATCCTGTTTAATCCCGAGCTGACTTGGCATCTGGTGGTGGCACGGAGCAGGCGCTTCTTGATCTGTTTTTCTTCACTGAGCTTCAGCTGTTGCAGGCAGAGGCAGAGGAGCTCAGCTGTAACCTGCAGTGGTGAGAACCACCCCTGCAGCTGGAAAAGGAATGGTGGAGTTGCTCTGCCATTGGTGCCTGCCCACCAGCAGCCCCCTGTGCAAATGCCACACGGCAATTGCATTCACCTGCCAGCAGAGAAATGTTCTGCTGGAAACTCACACCGCTCTTTTGCATGAGCAGAGGTTTAATTTCAAGCCATTAATCCGCGTGATCTGCACTAAGGCTGCTGGCAATGTGTTCACGCTGGATAAAATCCTTTCATGTGTCGGAGCTGGGCTGGGGGCATTCTGCCAGTGCTATCAGATCCATAACCTTCCCCTGACAGCCCACGCCTTCCTCTCCACGTCTGCCCAGCCCAGCCATACCTCCTTGCACAACGCTTGATTTGCTCAGAAGAGCAGAGCAAACACAAAGTGTTGGGTAATTTTTCTTCATCCCCTGCAGAAAGAACTTGTTTTCCTCAATTGCCTTTAGTAGCCCCTGACTAAAGGCTTCTTCAAAGCCATCTCAGAGCCAGAACATCATGACAAGACTGGTCATTAAGGTTTGGGAATGGAGGTGGACCCCCAGAAAAAAGGTGAAAGGCAAAATGACAGCCCCTTGCAGACACCGGAGCAGGTGTAAATCTCCCTTCTTTGATCTTTATTGCCGCTGCAGTGGTCGTGCATCATCCTGCTGGGCACAGGTGTGTCAGTGAATACCCTGTCCAGCCTCTGCCTCTTGCTCATACGCTTGCAGCCAGGTAGCCCAGTCCTTCACCCATGGTCCCCAACTGAGCTTCCTTGTTCTCTCCTACCCGGACAAACCTTCTCCTGGAAAAAACAACTGCTGTGCAACAGCAGAGGTTCCGTTTCAAGCCTTCCCACAGGTTCTGTATGTCCCAAGGTCCAGTGTAAGCAGCCCCACACAGGGCAGTGTGCTTTGGTCTGTGGGCATTAATGAAGGGAAATGATGTCTCAGCTGCATTGGGAGAATTTGTTTGTGTACAGGGGCTTGGAGAGCAAAGGGAGGTGATGCAGTGGAACATTTACAGCAGGTTGACTATGAGCCAGCAATGTGCTCTGGTGGCCAAGAGGGCCAACAGCATCCTGGGGTGGTTAGCAGATCAAGAGAGGTTCTTTTCCCCCTCTACTCTGCACTGGTGAGACCGCATCTGGAGCACTGTGTCCAGTTCTGGGCCCCTCAGTTCAAGAAGGACTCAGAGCTGCTGGAGGGTGTCCAGCTTAGAGCAACGAAGATGATGAGGGAAGTAGAGCACCTCCCTTATGAGGAAAGGCTGAGGGAGCTGGGTCTCTTTAGCTTAGAGGAGGCTGAGGGGGGGCCTCATTAACGTCTATAAATCTGTGAGAGGTGGGTGACAGCAGGATGGAGCCAGGCTCTTCTCAGTGTCATCTAGTGATAGGACAAGGAGCAATGGAACATAGGAGGTCCCATATAAATATCAGAAGGATCTTTGTCACAGGAAGGGTACTAGAGCACTGGAACAGGTTGTCCAGGGGAGTTGTGGAGTCTCTCTCGAGACTTTACAGACCCACCTGGATGTGTTCCTGTGTGACTAGGTCTAGGTGATCCTGCTGTGGCAGGGGGACTGGACTGGATGATCTTTTGAGATCCCTTCCAATCCCTAATGATTCTATGATTCTGTGGTTTATACAGACCTCTAAGCTGATCTGTGCAAGTACTTCAGCTTTGGTTGAACCCCATGTTTCTTTCACGCTGGTGTGATATGAAGCTCTGCCTACTCCAGGTGCCCTAGTGCTGCCCTGGAGCCATAACTGGGGTGTCCTGTATCTTGTAGAGAGGTAATGGTTGGTCTCTTCTCCCCAGTCACCAGCAATAGGACAAGAGGCAACTGCCTCAGTCTGCCCCAGGGTAGGTTTAGATTGGACATCAGGAAAATATTTCCCTGGCAGAGTGGTCAGAGGTTGGAACATCCTGGCCATGGAGGGGGGAAGTCACTGTTCCTGAAGGTGTTCAAAAAGCTAGTACATGTTGCCCTGGAGAACAGGGTTTAGTGGGTAGGGTGGAGTCGAGGAGTTAGTTGGACTGGATGATCTTGGAGGTCTCTTCCAACCTTAATACTCTGTTATTCTTCTGCCTGCTCCTCTGCAAGTTGGGATCAGCACCTGAACCACATTCCCAGAAATGATGCCTCCTGGCTAACTGGTCGGAGCTCTGCAAGGGTGGCTACAGATGAGGGGAGCAGCTCTCTCTCAAGCTCCTGAATCTTCTTCCAAGACTTCTCCAGCAAGACTATCCCCTCTTTAACGCAGTTAACTGCTCCATTCCTCTTTCATTTGCATAATGATGGCTTTGGGGTTTATTTTGTTTGTAAGGGAGGGTAGCCTAACCTGCTTTCCTTAGTGATAACTCCAGAGAAGTCATTAGAGCTGCAGTAGTGGAAAAAGACTGGACTTAAAATTTTGCTTCTTCCTGCATAAAAGGCTCTCTAGTACATTTTAATGGGGCTAAAACACCTAATAAAAGAAAATAAGGCTGCAGAAAAGCATTTCTGACCTTGAGATATTTGCGGTAACTTCTCTTAGCTCTGCTGGCTGTGTAAGAGCAGCGGAGGGTTGGCTGGGTCAGCCCACGGGTTTTTCCACGCTGATGAGGATTTATCTCTCACTTTGAGATTTAGCACTAAATCAGACTCTGGAAGGTGACAGCATGAGCAAGGACTTATGCAGTGCATTTGTTATCCATCTCAGCTGCATGGCTAGGGAGTGTCTGATCCAGGAAAACCCCTGGATGGCAGAAATTGTTTTGTGACATCAACCAGTATTGCTGTGGGAACCAGCCATTCCCGCCCAACATAAACTGGGGGGCAGCAGGCAGGAGAGCTGCCCTCAGCCCATGCTTGCTGACTCCAGCAGTGGGTCCATCGAGATGGTTTATAGGCATCCCTGAGGAGGCAAGCATAGTGTGGGGCTGTGGAACTCCTCCTGAAGCCCCTCCTCAAAGCTGTGCGGCTAAACTTGGTGGAGTTAGTTGTCAGGATCACAAAGTCTGATAAGTGTTTGTCATTCATCAATCTAAAAGAGCTGACAGCTACACCAGCAGCTGGCGCAATCCCTTTGCCTGGGAAGGCAGGAAGATAACAAGTCTCTTTAGACCAAACCTGTGAGTTAATAGGATCCATTTTGGACAGGGTTCTGCTGCAAACGCAGCTGCCAGAGCCCACCAAGCCATTTGTGTCTGGGTATTTTGCTGGCAGCAGAGATCAGGGCTCCTCTCTGTGCTCGTTTATACCTGCAGCTGCCCTGAGCAGGGGGAAACAGTGATTTATTTGAACTGACCGCTCTCTGCATAGAGCTCATGCTGTTTGCAACCTCCCAAATACACCAGTTTACAACTGGTGTTGGAAAGCAGAGAGGACCAGTGTCGCCTGAAGGACATTTGCAGGAAATATTTGGCCTTTCTTTTTGATTTCTAGCTTTTTCTTTGCCTCTTGCCCATCAAGACATCCTGGGATTCAGTCTAAAATGAAACACTTTCACTAATGGTTCTCGGCCTCCAGTGATCCAAGACAGTGGGTTCCAGCTCCTGGCAAGCCATTGATTCCTTCGTGAGCTTGGATGCAAACTGGAGGCAGGGAACCTCTGTTGGAGCTGTCTGGCAGAGGCTGTGTGGACAGAAGCTGGAGACAGGAGGAGGCCAAACTGAAGGACACCTTTTTCCTCACTTGCAAGGAAGAATCTGGCTGTCCCTTGGCAGAAGGCACTTGTGAACATTTAGATTTGTTCTAGCAGTGCAACCCTGACTGGATGATCTTGGGCAGCCCAAGTACCTAGCCTGGGCCCCTCCACACTGTTCCGGGCACAGGCAACCCTTGGAGTGCGCTGAGCTGTCATCAATAAAGGAGGCTGCTGTGAAATGTGGCCCCGCATGCTGGACAAAGCAAACCACCAGGGGCTAAAAATAAAAGCAAGTTGTTCTTTATCTGCAGCCACCGTTTGATTCATTCCCTGCTGCAGTTAATGATGGGGCTAAATGATGGCCATTGTGTGCTTTATGATTGCCAATAATTCCTCTTTTATGCCGGAGAAAGCATACGGCATGATGGATCATGAAATCGTTTTTTATGTGCTTTATACACTAAAGAAAGACTTTCAAAACCAACTTAATGACAGCTAGTCATATTCATTTTCCACTGGCCATTAGAGATTAGTAGCTAATTAGTGTCTCATTCTCATGCAGCACAGCCTTCTCTTTTGATTCCAGAGGTCTGGGGCCAAACCTGAAGATTGGAAGCCACACGTGGTCTTTCTAAGCATTGCTTCATGGAGTAACAGTTGAAGGGACCCTAAAGAACATCTAGCCTCAAGCCCCTGCCATAGGAAGAGACACATGTGACTATTTCCTTCAGCGAAGGAAAGGCTGATGAATCAGGGTTCCCCTGCTCAGGTGCACAGCCATCCTGAGGTGCTCCCAGGCTGTGGGGGCTGCAGGAGTTACTTCCTCCGAGCAGCTGGACACTCTTTCTGTCCTGCTGGAAACCGAGGAATTTGAGGAGAAGCCTCCTCAATTCCACTAAAGGGAAGTGTTCAAGAAGAATAGTATGGTGCTCTGTTGTGATTAAAATAAATGTGGAGTCGGTCTGAGATCAGGAGCTCAGATTTATCACTGGTCACTTGTGGGTCCCCACAAGCCAGCCAAAAATCCCCATGAAATAACTCCCTCTGAGGCTGAACAGGGTCTGTATGAACTACTGTCATGTAGTGTGGAAAGATACTTGCAGGCCTGTTCCTCCTGATGAGCTGGAGGCCACAGGCTGCATGAGATTCTCTCTCATGGGACAGGAATATTATCCCTGGAGCTGTTCCAGTTCTAGAATGTGGAAGTTAAAATATCCTAGAAGGACAGCTGTCAGACTTGTCCAGACAAGCTGGAGTGGGTTAGTGTAGGGCTACAGCTGCTCCAGGAATTATTTATACAGCAGGTACAGTGATGGATGCTACAGCCATGCCCACAGCATCTAAAAGCCTAGATTCCTTTCCACATTCTCTACCAAGAGGACGAGGCCATCAGTCACGTGGAGACAACTGCAAACAAAAAGCCATCATCACTAACAAGGTATTTAAGCGCTCGTGGCAAAGGGATGGTTTCTGGTACGCCCATGAGGGTGGGTGAGTGGCACAAGGATGGAAGAGAAATGTGTGGCAGCCCCTGACATGGGATCAGGACCTCTGAGCTGGAACCTCTGTAGGGTTAGTTGTGCAAGGTCACAGCTCTGCAGCAACTGCAGAACAGCCTAAGTGATGGCTTTTGGCAGCAATATGATGGCGGTATCTCCTTTGGGTTCATCAGAATGGGGTCTCAAGGTGGGGTTGGGTTGAGGTTGCATGGTGTCCCTAGGATGTTTGTGCTGGGGAAGGGAAGAAGACAAGGTGCCACCATGTTTTCTATAGGGCGTCTTTGAATTCTGCCCAGGTGTAGTCTCCTCAGTCTCAGAAACAAGCCGTAGGAGCAGCTATTTAAACTCAGCACCATGTCTCCAGTGGTGGCCACAAGCAGGATGAAAACCTTTTCTCAGTTTCCCCCTCCTAGATCCAAGCAATCAGTCGTTTAGGAGCTATGAACCAGCAGATGCTACATCCATCTTCTCAAAAGCCCTGGAGTTTCTGCTATTGCTAAAGGCCTCAAACACAAACTCACAAACAGTTTTAATGGACTCCAAAGTAAATTTGTCTGAGGCAAGTGTACTCCAAAGCAAATTTGCCCAACACTGAACTGGTGTTAGCGAAGCTGTCAGCAAGGCTGTTATCAATCACTGCTCCAGCAGCCAAGGAGAATTCTTAGGCACAAATCCATATGTGAGAAAAAGGAGAAAAAGGAGATATTTAACATTTATATCTTCACTTTATTACAGCCAAAGCATTTTATGTCCAATAGATGAAATATGTAGCACCAGTCACATTTCTTGGTTTGAGTAACATCCATTATGAACTCGGCCCCATTTTTGTTTAGTAAATCATTTGCAAGTCAATCCTGACGGCACTGCGTGTGATTCATAAATCTCAGCCGAATAGCTTCTTTCCAGATAGTCAGCTTTTGCAAGAAAATTCATATTTACAGATCAGTGGGTTCTGCAGAGGACAAAATTCTCTAAAGTGGATCATTCGGGAGGCTGTACTGAAACCCAGTAGTAACCAGTGGCTACTTGGATCACAGAGTGTTAGGGATAGGAAGGAGCCTCAAAAGATCATCCAGTCCAGTCCGCCTGCCAGAGCAGGATCTCCTAGATCCAGTTGCACAGGAACAGTCCAGACGGGTTTGAAACGTCTTCAGAGAAGGAGACTCCACAACCTCCCGTGGGCAGCCCCTTCCATGGCTCTGGCACCCTCGCCATGAAGAAGTTTCTTCTCATCTGTGTGTGGAACCTCCTCTGTTCCAGCTGACACCAGTTTCCCCTTGTCCTATCATTGGGTGACACTGAACAGAGCCTGGCTTCTTCCTCCTGTCACCCACTCTTTCCATCTTGATCAACAGTCATGGAGTGACCCCTCAGTCTCCGTTTTTCAGTCTAACGAGATCCAAATCCTTCAGAGACGCTGGTGCACAGCATCAGTCCTCAGGATGTTAACAAAATATTCTGCAACCTCTAGACAATGTAATGAATTGTTTTCAACTCTCCAAAGGGGTCAAATGTGAATCAAAAGAAAAGGTGGATGTGCAAGTGGGAGAAGAATTCCTTTAAAGCATCCCTGGAGAGTTTTGGAGGCTACTCACAGATTTGTCACCATTAATTGTGCGCTGTCTGGCTAAAGTCCACCCTGAGGTGTCTCTGAGGATGTTCTGTTTCAATTTTTCTCAGCAGTGAGATGTTTGATGTCTTTTGGAATTAGTCCTCGAAATAGATACTCCAAGGTATGAGGCCATCAGGTGGGTAAAGACATCGGTGTGGTGGGCTGGTTTATATCCAGGGTTTTCATGATGCTAAGGAGAAATTAGTTGGAAAATGCAGAAGCTTCACAGATTTCAGTCCAAATGAGACTGGCCTGGATGGAAAAGTTAATTTCCATAACCTTTACAAAAAAAAAGGTTTGGAAGCCACCAGCTCCTCGGTTTGATTTCTGGCCCAAGTGTTAGCATGGCAGGCATCATTTATAGGAGATGTTTGAGGAAAGTTGCCTTTCATTTTTGGGGGATTTGTGATCTGAGTGTTCCTCCCCAGACAACTTGAGAGAGAGACAGATCAAAGGCCAGTGACTCCCCCATGTGTGGGAGTTAGCTCATGGCCAGTATCTTAGCTGGGTTTCCCATCACATCTCATCTGTGTATTTCCTGCTTCACAGGAAACTGTTGCAACCCTCACCTCAAGTGGTTTTGAGTTTGGAGATGAGCAAAGGACTTGGGCAATGGACTTGGCCTCCAAGGTTGCAGCAGGTCTCCTAATGTCATGGGGAAGAACCATCCCAAGGGTAGCTCTCTCTGTTTCTCTTCACAGCTATGAGCTGCTTCACCTCCCCCCATAACCTTAAACTAAGAGAAAGGAACCATCAGACACATAAATCTTTGACAGAAGGTTCAGCACTGGGTCAGAGATCAAGTGTGAGGTGGGTCACGCAATGTGATCAGAGCATGACGTGACAGCACAGGCGACTGTGTACGGGCAGGAGAAAGGGACCTGGGATGTGTTTTCTCAGATAAAATTATAAAAGGACCTTCTGGCTTAGGAGATGGGGAACAAATAAAGGTGAGGGAATAACCAATTTGTTGGTTCACTGGCTTTTCTGGATGGGAAAGAAAAAGTCATTTCAGGGTGAACAAAGTGTTGCATTTCTCCTGAAATGAAATATTTGAGTGGCCAAGTTTTGTGTTTCAAAATAAATAAAACAGAAGGTGAATTTGAAACCAAATGTGGGAGTTCTTTTCACATCCTGAAGATGAAAAGGGACTTGAAGGTAGTGAAAAGGACTTGATTTGTAACGTCTTACAAATAGCATTCCTGACCCCAAGTCCCAATTGTCCAGCCTCATTGACAGCCTGGATGTTGCACACTTGTTAGGTATGAGAGAGCTGCCTTAGGAGCATGGAATGTTGATCTCCAGGTCTCCAGATGCTATAGGTACTAGGACATATCATAAATGTTTCCCAGCAGGACAAATCAGAGCCTCACATGAGCATCGAGAACTGATCACACACCCAGCACTGAAGCTGAAGAAAAGGAGGCCAAGGGGAGACTTTATTACTGTCTGCAACTGCCTGACAGGAGGGTGGAGAGAGGTGAGGATTGGTCTCTTCTCCCAAGGAACAAGGGACAGGAGCAGAGGAAATGGCCTCAGGCTGCCTCAGGTGAGGGTTAGGTTGTCCCCCTGGAAAGGGCCTTCAGTCCGTGTCACAGGCTGCCCAGGGAGGGTGTTGAATCACCATCCCTGGCCGTGTTTCACAGTCTTGGAGATCTGGAGCTCAGGAACAGGGCTCAGCAGTGGGCTGGGACAGCTGGATTCAGCATTGATGGTACTGAACGGCTTTTCTATGATTCAGTGAAGCTTCAAATGCACAACCACCTTAAACCTTACAAAGCCTTCCCGTGTAGTTAAATCTGGGCACTGCTAGTTTGCAGAGGGTGGACATTTCATGATACAAATGTGGATTCCAGGTCTTCGCTTGCCTCAGCTTCCCCCTAGCAGTTCAAGATGCTTTAAGCTACTGCAGAGGTCAATAAAGGAAGTGGGACCTTTGATCAGCTCCATCCTGCTGCATTACAGGCTCCATCTCCCTCCTGTGTGATGTTGGGAATGACTGTTTGCTAAAAAAGTTGAGACCAATTTACTGAGCTTTTAATGAAACTGTCACACTGAAACAGAACTGTCTCCTGGGAGGAGAACACACATTTTATGGTCACTTAATTTTTGCTTGGGATTTGAAAATTTACTTCTGGCACACTTGGAATTAATAAGATTCAGGGATTCTTGCCCGTTTGCAGCAATTACAAGGCATAAATCACTAAGCTTAATGAGAGTGGGTTGGGACAGCCGGGTTAAGGGTTGGACTCCATGAGCCTCAAGATCTTTTCCAAAGTAAGCTATTCCATGATTCTAAGATGTTCTCACCTTCCAAATGACCATTGTAGAGGGTCCCCACTGACAGACTTCTGTCAGATAAAAAATTGTCTGTAAGCATCAGCGCTGAAACAGCCACCACAAAAGCTCTGACAATGAACAGGATCCTCCACAGGGATCACTTTGGCATAGCAAAGGGTGAACTCTAGTCAAGCCATCACTAGAGAATGGATTTATCTCAGGAACAGTGAAAAATGACTAGATGGGTAACAGCAGGACAACACTGCCTTAGTCATCTTCCATGGTCATTTTACAGCAGCCTTGTCTTTAGCCTGATGGCTGCCAGTCCCGGTTCTTACTGGTCCCTCATTCACTCTACTAAAAGTCAAAACATTTCAGTGCCTTTCTTTCAGGAGAGCTGTGCAGTTTGTTTAGCTAATGACTAAACAGAGCCGTGAGAGCTCTTGGAGAAGCAGCACGTTAGAAAGGGGAGGTAAAATGATTGTCATTTTCCACCAAGTGTGCTGCTCATCGTGCTTAAAGACTAGCCTGTGTTTCCCTGGTCTCAGTTGGACACAATCACTGTCCGTCATTCAACACAACGTAAGTGACAGTCAGTTGCTCCCGAATGCAAAAGGAAGCGCTATCAGCTCCTCATGAGGTCCTGCTGCTCAGAAGGCACCAGGTCCAAGTTGTTTTATCAGGTAAACAGAAGAGTCTGCAAATCCAGACCCCGACTACCCCAGAATTGTCTGCTTTGCCTGTTAGTATTTAGTGTCCCAAACATAAGTGGAGAGTGAGCTGCAAGGACAGGGAAAGATCATTGCTGCAGTTGTTTCACACTGGACATGCCATGAGCTACCCGAAGTTCTTATCAACATCTAACAGGTGAGTGTAAGGAAGATGGGACCTGGCTTCTCACTGGTGCCCAGTGACAGGACAAGGGGCACTGAGCACAAAAGGAAGCCCAGGAGGTTCCACCTAACAATCTGGAGAAGCTTTTTCCCAGTGAAGTCCCAGAGCCCTGGGCCAGGCTGTGGAGTTTCCTGCTCTGGAGACACCCCAAACCTTCCTGGGCTGTTCCTGGGCTATCTGCTCTAGGGGATCCTGATCTGGCAGGGAGGTTGGAATGGAAGATTTTCAGAGGTCCCTTCCAACCCCACCAGTCTGTGATTCTGTAATCTCAAGAGCAGACTAACTGCAGACATGCTGTCACCTGGGAATGTGGTGGTGGAGGGAAAAAGGTGGGAAATTCCTCTGTGAACACTTAGCACTTGCAATGGCTGCTGGCAGGGGCATTGCCTCTGTCTGTAGTTTTCATTTTGGGTACTTTGATGATGAAAAAGCTGCTTTAGGGGTAGGCAGTGCCTTAGAAGAACCTGGAGGTCTTCTCTGTAAGACATGGTGTGGGAAAATGCCACTTGCATACCTTGACCTCTTCCACACTAGCAGAGATAGAGCCATTCCTGCCCAGTGCCTGCTCCTACCCTGATGGCCTAGATGGGTGAAAGGCATTAGACTAGAAGGCCTTCCCACTGGTCTGGGCACTGTGGACATTACTGGGCAGAAGAAATAGAAGATGTCAGGGGCCAGCATGACCACCCTGTTGTACATTTGTGCACAGCATCCTCCAGGCTTGGCCCTGCTCCAGGAGCAGCCGGTCTTTCCCCAGGAAAGGTTTCACCTAATAAGTGACATTTGACATTTCCAAATCAAAATTGTTTTGATTCCCTGTCCTACAAAAGAAAATGGAAGGTTGCAATTTCAATTCCCCTTCGCACCATTTGGGCCGAAACCCAATACTGAAGTGTGTAAGCTCATCCCTAGGTGGAAATCCACGAGTACTTAGCTCTTGCATGAAGACAGGTTTTGGTTTTATATTTCTCATCCATCAAGTGGAGAACAGAGCACAGTCTATGAGTGACTCTGTTGCTGCTGAAGAGAGACAAACGAGCATTTCCATGACAAGCACAAGATTATATCTCTGAGAATAGCAGCACGGGAGAAGTATGAGTATCTGAAATATTCACTTCAGTGACTCTGATGCAGTAAGATGTGCCCTCGACATCTACATGCAGTCTAGTGATCTCTGCTCTTCAAAATGTTACCTACATTTTAGAAGCCCTTTAATCAACATCTTGTGATGAGATCAGTTCAGAAATCAGGACTCTATGACAGGGTAAAGCCAAGGCACAGCACAAACCAACCATGCAGCTGGCTCCTTGCACAAAGCCTGGACTGCTCTGAAAGCTGAGAAACTCCACGAGGAGAACCTGGCACTTGACACAGGTTCTTCATCCAATGGCCAAGGAATAAAGGGCTGTGCTTGTGTGTGTGCCAGGGTGTTTCAGCAGAGCAAGATATCCTTATTCCCTCCAGGGCTTCCAAAAGCTGAGTTCTCTGAACAGCCACAGCTGCTTCCCTGAAGGAAGTTAATCTTGGGCACAGAGGACTTTTACAAAACCATTAGCATCCAGTTGTAAAATAACATGTACACAGGGAAGCAACAATGAACCTGGTTTGCTGGCTTCATGCAGGTAGCTCCTAATGTTTTGATCTTGGAGGAGCATCTTCTGGACTTTATGAGCTATTCAGTGTGCACTCTCACTGTCAGGAGATGTGAGTGCTGTGGATAGACACAGATGTGATGCTTAGATGGGAGGGCTGAGATAGCACAAGGGAGATATAGTGTGTTTCACACCATGGCTACACAAACAGGTATCCCACCTTGTTAGTTGGTGTCCTGGAATGTATAGGTGAATGAGTGACTTGAGCAGGATTAGGAATGGGAATAGGAACAAGAATGGGAGTGGGAATTTGAATGGGCAACAGCTCTTTGGCCTGGCATAATTCCCATAGAGAAATACATCCCAAACACCCAATTTCCCCCTAACTTCTCACTTTGTTATCTTGTTATCTTGTTGTTTATTATCTTGTGTCCAAAACTTTATTCCTAGCTGGATCTCTGTGTTCAAACCAAACAGAGCTGTGATGTGGCTAACATAGTCCTGCTAGTCGTTCACATGTAGAGAGCAAACACCGCTTCAAGATGCTGTTGGCTCACAGCTGCATTTCTGCACATCTCTGTGCTGAAGGACCACTGCTGGCTTCAGTGGTGACCCCAGCCATGGATCTGTGGATGGCAGAGAGCTGGGGAATGGGAGGGCCAGAAGGATGGGCAAATTATCTGGGCACTGACAGCAATCAGTGCAAGTGTTCATTCTCGCTGTGTTCTACATAAACAATATTAAGGAAATTACTGCTACTTTCCAACTGCTGGCCAACAGTTATGAATTCTGAAGAGATTTTACATTGTCAGGGCTTGAACAGGCAGTTGGTGACAGATGAAGAGGCTGATGGGTCCTGATGAAACTCAACCATCTGAAAACCAAACGAGACAGCACAAAACCCAGTTGCTCGGGGCCGCATGTGGCAATGCCCTCAGCCTCTGCCTCCAGACTGCGAATAGTAAGGGCTCGTGATGAACCTGCCAGAACAGGGGTTTGAAGCTTAAGGGTCAGAAGAGGGGAGAGAAGTAGTGTGTGTCAGAACACCCAGAGCAGGACAAAGCCAAGACAACGTCGTGGAAAAGGTGCAAAAGCCCCATCACGAATAAGATTCAAATATAAAAAAAATTGCTAATCTAAGACAATGTTAAGAAAATGCCCATTTTGAGGATGTTTTCATAGCAGGATTGATCTGAACAGTTTGTTTTCATAAAACCTACAAATTTCCTGCTGAGGCTGATATTTATTGTTAATCATGTTCAGTTAGTGGTACATATCTGCACAAAGGCAGAACGAGATTCAAAACAAGGAACTGAAAAGGTCCATTATGATACTGTCATAATGTTTCAGCATCCTCAGAATGCTTTGCCTCCCCTCCACAAAAAACCAAACCCAACATTTAATGCATAATGATACCCTTCCCCAAACACCGTTTTCAACATACAAACCCTTGTTTCTCACCCAGATCCACTGTTCAGTTATTTCTGGGAATTGATTTATCACTAATGCTAAGGACATCACAGCCCAGACTGCGCAGTCTGGCCATGCAGGGGTGGTCTTGGCTCCATTGCTTGGAAGGTCAGGCACGTCCAAGGGCTGTGAAGGTTTTGCTAGAACAGATAACTCCACTTTTTGAAGAAAAATTATGGTTTTCAGAGCTTGTGAGCATCCAGTGGCCTTAGCAACAGAATTCACATGCTCTCCTGTTCTCAATCTGGGATAATCAAACTATAAAATCCCAGGTGGGGTTTCACAACACTAAGGTGTTGCACCTAGCTGTCAGCCATTCATCCAATAGAAAAAGCTCCTAGACTGCAGAGGCGTCTCCCAGAAGGGGTGGACAGGAGCCTGGAGGCTTGAAAAAGACAGAAATTAAATGGGAAAATAGAACTTGTTAACCTACAGCAGGGTGCAACCTGGTCTATTGGGTCTTTTCCACTTCTAACGGGCAGTTTTTACCATCCGACAAAACTTTGCACCCAAGTTCATCCACACTGGACAATTTATGGGAGTTGGAGCCCTGAACTGAATCTCATTGCTCCCAAATGCATCCACGAGTCTCTTCTGCTTCTATATAAAGAGATGCTCTGGGGTCCTGTCCTGATGGTATCAACTGGGAGATGGCAGAATGAACCATGGGAAGGAACTTGAGGTGACCCTCCTCCAGGCTAAGTGGACATTTTTACTTCATTTTTCTTTCCTCATCCCTAAACTTATAGACAGGCAGAGGTTCAAAGGAAAACACTGTGGCACTGGAGAGCTTTGGGGAAGTGGAATTGGCAGAGACAGAAGGGAAATGGTAAAACATATGTAGAAACACAAGTGGAGACCTCACTGTAGTCATGTCGGAGAGGCAGCATCAGAACACAGTTATGAGGTGTCTTTCACAAGGAGTCTGCTCTGGCAAAGCTTAACTCAAGCATTTCTGAAGTTCAAGCTGAGACCCCGAGCTCCATTTGTTAGGATATTTAGCACATCCAAGGGCATTTGACTTGAAAAATAGACACACTTATTGGGATTCGAGCCTGCTGGTGACTGTGTTTTCTAATGTCTAACACTTCTCATGTTTTGGAGAAAACAAAACTTCCTAATTAGAAGATGTTCCCTGTTCTCAGGGGTCAGGCTGGGTTATTTTGCAGATGAAGTGAAGAGTCACCTGCAGAATTTTCCAAAGAGTCAAAACGTGGTTTATCTTTCTGAAATGGCTGCAGGTGAAATTAAAGTAGCAGCAGTTTGTTCTGTCTCTGTGTGTTACCCTAAAGAGCATTTCCAGCATCTTTTTCAGTATGCAGATGGACAAGGTCTCTAGTTAGTCTTTAACCGAGCTATTGACACAGGGAATGGTGCCATTAAATAAGAATTAAGAATGTGCTCCCTACCTTTGAGGGAGTTTGTGATGGATTCCCTCATTTTATAACCTCATTCGCTGCAATGTTCTCTCCTCAATCCTTTTCCCTCCATCTCAATTGAGATTTTGATGACTCATAAAATTAATCCTCTCTTAGAAGCAGATCTCTTCCCTTCCAAGTTTTAATGAGTGGAGCTGTTTGCTGATGCCCTGTGCCCATGTTCCTGCCTCAACAGCCGGTGCTTATTGACAGATCCAGAGCTCGACAGCCCCTTGTGCCCTTGAGACAGGCAGAGTCCACCCTCTGTGCCCACTCAGCCACATGGATTCATTAACTGAACATGTTTGGTTGTGGGAAGAGATCAGGAATGGGATCACCAATCAGGGACATCGCTGTGAGCTCTCGAAGTGGCCCGATGCATCTTTTGTCATCTGACTAAGGAAGATGAGGGAGAAGATGCTCCTTGGCTATGAAGCACCATCTGTAGTGGAGAAATAAGTAATAAAAATGAAGAGAAATGGCAAAAAGCTGGAACCCATTTGTAGGTGTTTCCCTTTCAAAAGATGATTTCCCTGGGAAAAAGAAGTCTTCATCCAAAGAAATGACTGAAGAGTGACTGTAAAGCAGACTCCAAGCATGAGATTAAAAACAAGAGGTGAGGCTGAAACTATCCCCCTTTTTAATGAGAGCTGAAGAGTTCTTATGGAACGGTTTGGCTTCTCACCCGCAGCAGACGAAGAGCATCTGTAGCTCCCATCAAGGGCTCTGCAGGCACCCATGGCACTGCGGGACTGGAGAGGAAGGATTAAGCTCCAAATCCAAATCTGCTATTAAAAAAATAAATATAAAAGAAGTTGTTTTTAATAATTCCTCCCTGTGCAACTCACGACAGCTACATGTAAGAAACCTTGGGGAAAGAGCTCTGAGGATGTTGTTTCTAAGTCCCAGGAATCTCTCTGAAGCAATTTCTAAGGAGGCTGTTTTGGCAGGTTTTAAGGCAGCACCGGCTTCTCTAGGTGGAAACAGCCTGAACATAAAAGCATCTTTCTGACCTTTTGCAGACGAGCAGGAGAGAAGGGAGCGATGCACTCTCATTAAAATGGAGATATCGTTCCTGAAAGTGGTAATTAGACAAGTTACCAGCAGCAGCTCGTGCTGATCATTGGGAGACAAGGGCTTTGTTACTGGGAGGGAATTATTATTGTCATGTGCTGAGGATGGGCTGGCTCGGCAGGTTTTTGTTGTTTGCTTTAAATCGGTTCTCGACTTCCAGAGGAGCCTTTTCAAGTGGTGTGTGAGCAGAGGCTTTTATAACACTTCTCATTATATAGATAACGGCACAACGCAAAGAGGTTTTGTTTAGATCCAGGCACATCCTCGGAATTGATTTAACTAGGATTTAATTAGGATTTACTTTTGCAAAGTTCTGGAGCCAACTAACATCTGTATTTATTTTTAAACCTGTTTTCTTCCTTTAATTAATTGTCTTTCATCCTTCTATAAAACCATCCTTTGTTTTACTGGGAATACCTGTTACAGAGAGTCCCTGGAGACTGACTACCTTTTTATCACCATGCCAGCACCTGAGTTGTTTAATTTGCTTGCATGGAGTTATCTGTGATCCAAGTAAGCCAGGTCAGAATCAGGCTCCTTCGCAAGGAAAACTGCATGGCAGGGACAGAGATCCTCTAAAGGTTCTGAATGACCATTCAGAGGTGGGTCAGGCTGCCAGGGCAGCAGAGGAATTGCTGTGTGCTGAGCCGAGGTCATCAGTACCCATGTACCTCCACAGCTACCAAGGTTTTCTGCACCTTCCCATCCCCACCTGTCCCACTGCAGTTCCTTCACCAACCTGACAGGTGAGTTTTCCAAGCCTTTTCTCAGACAAACTGTGCAGGATGAGCTTTTTCATTTAAATATCTTCCTTGTCCTAACCCAGCTTTCCTGGGCAGTGCGCGATGGGGCTCATCCTGTGGTGTCCAGCTTCAGAAACATTTCCTTTGTGTTACCCTCCTCTGATCAGACACACACACACACACACACACCCCTTAGGTGAGACATCCATTCCATTAAGGTCCCCAACTGGTTGGGTACTTTCTTTTCTGCAGTGGGATTTTACCTGCTTGGCTTTTGCTCTTCAATTGAAGGTTTTGTTATAAAGCACCAAACAGAGCTTGTGGCTGATAGAATTTCCAGGCTAAATCTTTGTCAAATCCATACCTGAAATAACAGGAGACATCAGACCTGGGGATGCTACCAGTCCATCCCAGTACACAGGACCAGTGTGGATCTAACTCTGAAAGATGTGACCACTACCTCCTCTCCTCTTCTGTGACACATGTGCAGTTACTGTAGGTAACAGTGATATGGTAGCCAAAGTCTAGAGGCAGTAATATTTCATCAACCAGCTCAAAATAGTAAAGCATATGCAAGGAGATAAAGCTCTAAATAAACAAAACCACAATCTGCTCTTATAAAAATGTATTTGAATAGTATGTGCACAACAGACTGGGTTCCCCTCAGGGCATTTCCAGCATTTCTGAGGGTTCAGATGGGTAACAGCTCTGAAATGTGACATATTTTCAGCCCTAGAAAGCTTGGAGTCATAGTAATTACTAACTCTTTTATTTAAGTAGAAATATACTGGCATTGGATTGTATTTTGTATTATTTTTCGATGGCAGTAGACACAATGACAGCTTCAGCTGTTTATTTTTGGAAGAGAGGGGATTTTAAAGCAGGTTATAGGAGATGTGGTGCTGGCATTGTGATGCATGGTAAGAAACCCCACCTCTGCCTCAACTCAAACCAGCCAGGCAATCTCTTGTTTTCCAGATTCACACAGTATCAATCCAGGACAGCAGAGGTCTTTGGAATGACCCTCCAAGAGATCCCCATAGTGGTAGCATTTGCAGTTGTCAGTGAGGTTTCCCCTAACCTGCTGTTTGCTGTCCCAGAAACCACAACAAGTGATGATTCACTGAAAATAAAACAATGGAGAAATGGAATCTGATGCTTAAGGGACCCGTTTGGTTACAACTAAATTACAACCCTCATTTTTTAATAAGAATGCAAAGTATGTACGCTGGGGGGAGGAGCTCTAACCAGGGATAATGCACTGACACTAAGAAAGGGAGAATCCACTGAGCACCAGGGAAAACTGCTTGGTGGTGTATTTCCATGAATTAATTTCTCAGAGCAAACCCTAGGAAGTCCATTAGTTGTGCCGATACCCAGTGAGTGGCCCTGCACTGAGTCCCAGTCCCAGTGCTCAGAACATGTCCTGGCCAGTGCTGCCCACTGGGGGATTGGAACAGTATTTTCTTCACTGGGAAATGCTGATTCCACAGATGCCAGACTGGGGTCATCTTCCTTTTCACCTGGGAATATGTTGGGTTTGTGAAAAGTTATCCTCAAGTTCCGGACCTGATGTGGAAAGAAAATCTCCTACCAGGAATCTTCTCTGTGGTTAGGGCTTGTGCTGGGAAATCCATGGTTCAACCCATCTGGAGGAACACCCTGAATTCAGGGTTTGCAGATAACACCACCGATCTTAAAAACAATCCTTCTGCCCCTTAAACTGAAGAACACAGCATCTAAAGGGTGAGGCTGGTGTTTGCCCTCAGCCTTTTGATGAAGTCTATCATGTTCTTGGTTGTATGAATGTACTAGTGCTGCTGGAAATTTATCTGGACAAAGGATGCTGCTAGTACAGCAGAGCATGTGCTATGCCAGGCATATTGTGGCCTCTTAGAAAACAATCATTAATGCAGTCAGAGCCACCTCTCATTAGGACCTCTTGGACAGCTGCTCCAAGTGCTGAGTACCCCTTGGCTGCTGATGAAAATGGGGTCAACATCCTGTAGGCTCAGTCCCATGGCCACAAGCTTGGCACATCTGGGGTCCCTCTATGTCTTACCCAAGGGATGGCAAGACACAGACCTGGTGTTTTCTACATTACAGGCAGCAGCTTGCAGGAGGTTGCCAGGCGCTGGCTCAGAGGCAGGAACGAGTCACTGCCGCATTTCAGCTGCGGCTCCCTGCCAGGTTACAACCCTGGCTGTGGGTCTGTGCCAGGTTGTGTTGTGGTTATGTGCTGTCGCTGAGTGACTGCTCTTGGCATTACAAAATGGTTTGCAAACAGCATGAAAAGGAAAATAAAACACCTCCCAGCACAACACTCTGGAATTTTCCAGTGGAACTTCTCATACAGTTAAAAATGTTGGTATTTCCGCCCCTTGTCTGCTCTTGATGGAATCTGACCCTCAGAAGGAGCTACTGCCTTTCTCTGAGACCATTGGCTTGCAGTGCCTTTCAGAACCTCCTAGAGGGTGAGGAGCAGTGTTCCACAAGATGGAAGGAGTTAGGTAGAGACCTAGGAATAACGAATGACAATTGGTTAAATAAGAGACAGCAGTGTGCCCAAGTAACTGAGAAGGCCAACAGCACCCTAGTTTGTATCGGAAACAGCATGGCTAGTAGGAGTAAGAGAATGATTATTCCCCCTGTACTGGGTACTGGTGAGTCCACAGTTTGAGTACTGGGGTCACTTTTGGGCACCTCAATACAAGAAGAACATTGAGGGGCTGGAACGGGTCCAGAGAAGGACAACAAGGTTNGGACAACAAGTCCTGTGGGGAGCAGCTGAGGGAGCAGGGACTGGTCAGTCTGGAGAAAGGGAGGCTGAGGGAGGAGACCTTATTGCTGTCTGCAACTGCCTGACAGGAGGGTGGAGAGAGGTGGAGGTTGGTCTCTTCTCCCAAGGAACAAGGGACAGGAGCAGAGGAAATCATAGAATCATCAGGGATCAGAAGGGACCTCATCTAGTCCAATCCCCCTGCCACAAGTGGCCTCAGGCTGCCCCAGGGGAAGGCGAGGTTGACCCTTAGGAGAATCTTCTCCCTGGAAAGACCTCTCAGACCTTGGCACAGGCTGCCCAGAGTGGGGGTTGATTCACCATCCCTGGCTGTGCTTCCCAGTCCTGGAGATCTGGAGCTCAGGGATTGGGGTTAGGGTCAGTTGGGACAGCTGCGTTCATGGTCTTGAAAGTTTTTTCCAAGCAGAACAATTCGACGACTCTCTGACATGGTTGTGTCCGGACTCAGCCAGTGACCCCAGGCCAAACAACCCACTGTGGCTCAGGGCAGGAATTCTACATAAAGAAATCACAGGGCTGGGCTTCAGCTACCAACCAGTGCTCTTTGCTTTCTCCTGAGCCCCCCGTGGATCCATTAAAGGGAGGACAGATGAATTTTTTTAGCAAAGAGGAAAAGAAAAGGAAAGAAAGTGGCTGGTGAAGCGGGAAGGTGGCAGTATGGCCACCAGCATCCCTGAGCTCTCTCTCCAGGTCTTTCTTGCTTCCCCCACAGTTTTATCTCCTCTTAGAGCCAGAGACAGACTACATTTCAAAAAAGGCATTGAAGAAGATACTTATTTCCATTCCTTCTGAGTTTGTAAGCTGAAGTTCCTGTCAAGGTAAAAAGTGAGTGAATATAAAGAGATCATTTTTCCATGGCAGAGATGTGATCCCATTTCCTCTTCCCTTGCTGCCTAGGGGACGAGAAAGCTGCTTTGGGCATTAACACGCTTTGAACAGTCCTGGAAGCTGGGGTGAGAAGGGTCAAGACAGGAACATCAGTAATACCTGGTGGAAATTACAAGACTTTTAGTCTGATTTTTCCTTCTGAGATTATTGCAAGGTGTTGACCTGCTGAGGAGCTTTGAGGAGGTAGGAAGATAATTCATGCCTGAGTTTTCATTAGTTTGCCCCAGGCTGTGTGTTGGGAGGTCAGTGAGGTGCCAGGGCCATCAGGAATCTGTGGGATTTTGCGGTACCTGTTGACGAGACTTTTCCAGCCTCTGCCAAGACACAAATCCTGAGTCTTGCAGGGCACACAGCACCCTGTGCAGAACACTTGCCACGGGTGGCTCTGGATTGAACCCCACATCAACCCCCACATGAAAAACATGAAAAACTAGCTCTTCTTGCCTCCTCATTCCTTCCTGATGTGCTGTAAAGCACCAAAAAGGG